>JAPPVO010007767.1:0-44926 GCA_030407325.1 Camellia japonica
TGGTACAGTGCTTTCAGCCTTCTTTCATTAAAAAAAAAGCATGAGTTCCTCAAATCTGCTCTGTTGCCAGTCTGCCTCGGCTATTTGACACTCGGCCAATACTCTTAATGACGGAACCTCAATCTCAATAGGTAGAACGGCCTCCATCCCATAAACCAGAGATACGGACGTCGCCCCAGTAGAAGTTCTGATTGAAGTCCTGTAGCCCCACAGAGCAAACGGCAGCTTATCTGGCCAGTCCCGATAGGTTTCCACCATCTTTTGCAGTATGCGTTTGATATTCTTGTTGGCGGCCTCAACCGCTCCATTGGTTTGCGGCCGGTAGGTAGATGACTTATGAAAAGCCACGTTGTATTTCTCCAACAAATCAATCACCTCCTTCTTGAAGTGGGAACCATTGTCTGAAATTATTTCGTTTGGGACCCCATAGCGACAGATGATGTTGTTTCTGATGAACTTTGCTACATGCGAAGCCTTCAACACCGCATAAGATTGGGCCTCAACCCACTTTGTAAAGTAATCTATCGCTACCAAGATGAACTCATGCCCATTCGAACCCTTCGGCGTAACTGCTCCGATTACATCAATTCCCCAAACTGAAAACGGCCATGGCGAAGTCATGTTGTACAGCTTTGTTGGCGGGATGTTCATACGATTTGCATGAATCTGACATTTGTGACATCGCCGGACGAAACTAATGCAATCCTCCTCCATGGTGGACCAATAATAACCCTGTCTGAGAATCTTCCGTGCCAACATTACCCCGTTCATGTGCGCACCACATTCTCCCCCGTGGATGGCTTCCATCAGACGCTTTGACTCTTCGGCATCAACGCACAGCTTGTGCATTCCCAGATGACCTCGTTTATACAGTTTACCCCCGCAGATGATGAATTGAACTGCCATTCTTCTGATTGCTCTTTGTCTTGGCATTTACCCCTGGCGGGTATGCTTCTTTCTCCAAGAAATTCTAGATGTCGTAGTACCAGGGGTGTTCATCCTGAACTTCATCTATGGCTGCAATCGACTCATAGGCAGGTGCAAATTTCTGGTCGATAATGACTGGACGCATCCGGACTCCATACGGGATGTCTATCATAGAAGATAGAGTTGCTAAAGAATCTGCGAACCTGTTGTTCTCTCTTAGTAGATGAGTGAAACTTAGCTTCTCAAACCGAGGAATCAGCAAATCCAAGGTCTGGTGATACATCATCATCTTTTCCTCTTTTACTTTCCAGTCTCCTTTAGCTTGAGACACAACAAGGTTCGAGTCCCCAATGACGTCCAACCGTCTTGCCCCTAGTTCCAGGGCTGCTTCTAAACCAGCGATGCACGCCTCATATTCTGCTTCGTTATTCGAGACTTTGAATCGGAGTTTGAAGGCTAGAGGGATACGGGAATTGTCGGGTGCTATCAGCAACACTCCTATCCCATACCCGTGTTGATTTGACACTTCGTCAAAGTACATTGTCCAAGTTTCATCGTCGATGTGCAGAATTGAGTCATCCGGAAACGGGTACTCAACTGCTTCATCCCCCTCAACCGGGTGGTCGGCAAGGAACTCTGCCACTGCTCTTCCTTTCACTGACTTGCGTGTTACGTACGTGAGATCAAATTCGGAGAGCAACAGCAACCAACGAGCTAGCCTACCCGTAAGCGCTAGTTTCTCAAAGAGATATTTGATGGGATCAAGTCGCGAAACCAACATTACAGAGTGAGCTAACAGGTAGTGCCGCAGCTTCCTGGTAGCCCATACCAAAGCTAAGCAAGCCTTTTCCAACGGTGTATACCGGGTTTCATACTCCAGCATCTTCTTGCTGAGATAGTAGATGGCTCTCTCCACCTTATCCTCTGATTCTTGTGCAAGCATGCAGCCCATCGTAGTTTCAGTTACTGACAGATACAAAATCAACGGTTTCCCCGGTTCTGGCGGTGACAACACGGGCGGGTTCTGTAAATATTCTTTAATCTGTTCAAATGCAGCTTGACATCGGCCGTCCCATTGGAACTTCTTTCCTTTCTTCAGGAGACCAAAAAGTGGTTCACAAGTCAAGGTTAATTTTGAGATAAACCGTCTTATGAATTGCACTTTACCCAGAACCTCGCACCTCCTTTTCAGTCCTTTGTGGGGGCATTTCTAGGATGGCTTGATTTTGGAAGGATCGACCTCGATGCCTCTTGTGTAATCAGAAACCACCAAGCATTTTTCCCGCTGTAACACCAAATGTACATTTCTGAGGGTTTAGCCGCAACCGGAATTCCCTGATCCTTTGGAAAAAACTTATGCAAGGCGGTTAGTTGGCCCCTTTCTTTCCTTGGACTTGACAATCATGTCGTCCACATACACCTCAACCTCTTTGTGGATCATATCATGTAGTATTGTGGTCGCGGCCCGTTGATAAGTAGCTCCAGCGTTCTTCAACCCAAACGGCATGACTCTATAGCAGTACGTCCCCCACGGGGTGGTGAATGCAGTCTTTTCCCGGTCTTCTGGTGCCATCACTATCTGGTTGTATCCTGAGAAGCCATCCATGAATGAGAGCAATGCATGCCCTGCTGTGAAGTCTACCAGTTCATCGATGTGCGGTAAGGGGAAGTCGTCCTTCGGACTAGCTCTGTTCAAATCCCTGAAGTCCACACATACCCGGATCCTGCCATCTTTCTTCGGCACCGGAACAATGTTGGCCAACCAAGTCGGATATTCAGATACCAGCAGGAAGCCTGCGTCGATTTGCTTGGTGACCTCTTCTTTAATCTTAAGAGCCCAGTCCGGGCGGATCCTTCTGAGTTTCTGCTTGACAGGTCGGGCCTCGGGGTCAAGGGAGATCCGATGCTGTACAATCTCAGGATCGATTCCAAGCATGTCTTCGTAGGACCACGCGAAAACATCTTTGAAATCTTTTAATAAAGCGACTAAGCACTCGCGTTCCTCCGAAGACAACGTGGACCCGATCTGGACCAGCCGCGGGTCCTCCTCAGTACCAATGTTCACGGTAATGATTTCATCCATTAATGGCTTAACAAATCTCTCTTGCTCTTGCTCAATTAAACGTTGTAAAACCGGAGGAACTTCGTCCTCGTCGTTTTCATCAAAGTTTTGAAAGTCTGAATTAATGCAATAAATCAAGGGCACAGAGAAATACTCGGAAACCACATTCACCTCATTCTCATTAAGTTCATCCAAATCGTCCAATTCTTCTGTTACAACAGACTCAAAAGAAAAGGAAAAAGACGACCTAGACAGGACTGTGGCATCCGGGTTAACATCCCCAGGAGTACCAGACTCAGACTTAGTGAGCCGGAATCTGATTCCGTAACAAGCCCGCGGGGGACCTCGCTACAGTTCGGACTCGATTTTGTGTCACGGTTCTTAATCTTGAACCAAAGAGTCCAAATCCGGCAAATCGTTTTGAAAACAGATTTTTTGAAAGAAGTGCCAAACATGGATTGCTTTGCCAGATACAGAGTCGCCACCTAAATGTTTTTTTATGGGAAATTTAGGAAACCCTGACTCGGTGCCAAAGGCCACGTGTCCGTCATCACCAAAGTTGCCTCGGCTCGGGAACTTGGGTACGATTGGGGAAGGTCACTTCGTGAGCACCCCCGCTCGCTCGGTCAAAGACCGGCCTCTACTAACCGTGATATCTGATTTTGAAAACGTTGTATGTTCTTATTCCGGTTATTAGCCTAGGTTACTATGTGATGCTCGCAGCAAACAAATATAGACTGAGTCGCCTGAATTGGAACAAAACATTTCATGTTTGTTTGTTTGAAAATGGTTTGATGGTGCTACCTGTAGGTAGGCTAAGACGTGGATTTGCTACCCTCAGGTGGGCTTAGAAAACGTGATTTTGCCACTATCTAGTGGGCTTAAAACAAACAGTCAACGCATTGTCCCAATTCAAGTAACCCAACCTCCACCCACAGGCATTCAAGGCAGTTATATCACATAAGCACATAGCCTCATGGTAAGCATGTTATTCATGGCAATCACTCACACGCATGCAAGGATGCTAAAGCATAAAACTCACCGAGTACTCCAAGTCAAAACAGAAAACCGATTAGAAATCATGCATGATCCTAATTATACAGAAATGCCTAATGCAACACATGCAAAGATGCAAACTATAGCAGGCTCGGCTATTCTAAACATGGCATATGAAATGCAACAACTAACACGTATTCAACTTGAAATTGAAATACAAATGCAGTTTGTATGATGCGCCGAGCCCGGTGCATGCAAAACAGATGAATGATGCAAACATGCTGTCATACTGTATGCTAATTGAAATATGCCTTATATCTAACCATCATAAGCGGGTAAATAAAAGGGAGAAAGACGTGGGGTTGGAAGACATACATCACACTCACCTACACTTATTACAATTACGCCCTCGTGCAGAGGGTCCGAATAAATATACAATCCGAAATGAAAGAATAATACAGTCCGAAATATACAGTCCGAATATACAGTCTGAATTAATATACAAATTCCTAATTAATTAACAAATTAAACTAAGAAAGCTGTAAACTGGCATGCAAGCCAGGGGCTGTCTCGATTCTGATGAATGATGTATGCTGGGCTGCCTTGCGCGGAAATCCACTGGGATGCCCCGATTAGCCTCTGTTTGCAATGTTCTTCGAAATGCGCGCCCGACTCCGAAAAGTTGCTGATTCTTGGTATGCTGCAACAGAGAGCAGGAAAGGGGCATAGCAATGTATTTCACAGATATATGTGCATGTCTCGATCCTCGTGCCACCAATCACGCATATCGATGCATGATGGCCGAGGAATCGGATTGCACAACTCAATATAGGATGAATGGTGGTGAATGCTACAACTAAACCTAGCTCCATCATGGGTAATCCGGAGTGTCGATGACTTGGGAATTGAGACCCGTTCCGTCACTCGGAGTACGAAACGTGCCTCGTTTCCCGTGCCCGGGCTAACTCCTATTCCGAACACGATGCAATATGCATGATATGCATGAAATGCAGCTAATATGCAATCCTAGCATGCACAATGCTATGAAAATAAGATGCCTCGAAATGCGTGCACGCGGGCGCGCAAACCGAGGCGATGATCCTAAGGCATAAAATGGCATGAAATATGACAACTGGACTTACACTAACACGAGCGGACCACAGCCGCACTCACATAAGAGGCCGACAGATGAAAATGAAGTGCTTCGAAATGCGTGCACACGGGCGCGCAAACCGAGGCGATGGCCCTAAGGCATGAAATGACATGGAATATGATATGCAATGAGACTAAAATGAGATGTCTCGAAATGCGTGCCCACGGGCACGCAAATCGAGAAGATGGCATACGGAATGCAGCAGGACTAAAATAAGATATACGATGCAATATGGGCTTACACCAACATGAGAGAGCCTCAGCCACACTCACACGAGAGGCCATGAGATGAAAATGAAGTGCCTCGAAATGCGTGCACACGGGCGCGCAAACCGAGGCGATGACATACGCAATGCGATGAGACTAAAATGGCATACAGAATGCAAAATGAACTTACACTAACATGAGAGGACCTCAGCCACACTCACATGAGAGGCCGTCGGATGAAAATGAAGTGCCTCGAAATGCGTGCACACGGGCGCGCAAACCGAGGAAATGGATTAAAGCATGGAATGACATACGAAATGCAAAATGGACTTATACTAACATGAGTGAGCCTCAGCCACACTCACATGAGAGGCCGTAGATGAAAATGGGGTGCCTCGAAGTGCGCGCACAGGGGCGCGCAAACCGAGGCAATGCGTTTAGGCATGAAATGACATGGAATATGATATGCAAACATGCAAATAGAATTTCAGCACTTACAAATGATGCAAAACAGTCCCGAAAGGTGGGGAATGATACCAAATGCCCGGAATGGTCCCGAAATGCGATAAAAGCACCCGGAATGGCCTATAGCCATACTAAACATGCATAATTGGTACATGACATGCAAAACAGTAGCAGGCAGCCCCAAAATAGCATTCTTTACAGTACAAAACAAGGCGAAATAATGAGCATAGATAGGACAACAATAGCATGCAAAAATACGGGCCAAGAGAGGGGTATTGAAGCAAGTAATGTATGCAATGCTCAAATGGAAAAGTACCCTTCTACAACACTGATTAGGGGCTAAAAATATGCACATTTACAGTAGATGATATCCCCCAACTCAGTATGCAAACATGGTAAAAATGCCATGCAAGAATGAGGATACATAAGGCTATAACATGAGGTACCCTAAACATTCATCAAACCAAAAAGACCCTTAATTAAATATGTCAAGAAGATCAAAATATGACTCTTTCTAGTTCTGATGATGGCCGAAAACAGAAGCTAGATAAGCTTAAAAAAGCATGCAAAATGGGGGTCAAAGAGGGATATAAAGACACGTATAACATGGAGACCCCAAACAAGATTGATCCCTTCTACAATGTTGTAGAGGGACACAAAATAGGCTCACTCACAGTTCATGACATGTTCCAAAACAGACTTCATGTAGGTCAAACAAATCATGCAAGTTTACGGTAAATGTGAGAAATTATGAAGCAAGTGCATGATAGGTAGGCCAAACAGGGTTGAGCCCTTCTTCAATGTTGAAGAGGGGCTCAAAATAGGCCCACTCACAGTTTATATTATGCTCGAAAACAGATCACTCATAGGCCTAATATTTCATGCAAAAACAAGGGTAAAACATGGATTCAAAGCAAGTAGCATATGGAGCATGAAAACAAGGTTGAGCCCTTCTTCAATGTTGAATAGGGCCTCAAAATAAGCACAATATCAGTTCATGAGATGCTCCAATTCAGATCACACATAGGCCAAATATTCAATGTAAAATAATGGCATATAAGAGGATATTGAGACAAGTGCAAGATGGAGGGCTCAAACAGAGTTGAGCCCTTAAAAAAACATCAAGAATAGCTCAAAAGAGGACCACTTTCAGTAATGGTCGGAGCTCAAAACAGTGAGCAAGTAGGGTTAAGAAAAGAGGCAAGAAAGTGGTGTAAAAGAGGGAGTTTGAGACTTACCCTTGTAGACAACTTCTTGACTGCCTTTTTCTTGAAGAAAGTTGCTTCTAAGCCTTTGAAGAACCCCTCCTTGCTGCTGGAAATGGAGTGGTGATGGTGATGCTTGATGATGGTGAAGGAATGGAAGCAAAACTTGAAGATTTGAGAGAGATGGAGATGGATAAGCTTGAGGCAAAGGTTCTAGGTCTTGAAGGAGAGGGAGAGGAGTGTATGCATGCAAGAATCAATGAGCCAATGTGTGTCCAAGTGTGTAGCCTTAAGGGAACAAGTTCCCTTGCAAACAAAATATCCCCCGAAATCAGATATTTTGGGGGATACAGCCATACAGCTGTGAAACACACCTCCCAAGGAGCATGGCCGGCCTGCCAACTTTGTTGCAGGTGGCCGGCCGGCCGGCCAAGGGGCAAAAAAGAAAGATTGATTTGCTAGCCGGCCACCACATGATGGTGTCCTCCCAGGTGTGTACAACAAGACCTTGTGGTTGGAAGTTGGCAACTCTGAAACAGGAGAAACAACAAGCCACTTTTCAAAGAGGGTCAAAAATGAAAGGAAGAATTACTGGCCGGCCATAGCATATTAGGGTCCTCCTATGTGTGTACAACACAAATATGTGGTTTTGGCTTGAAGAAAATGGCCCTAGGGTGGTCAACATTGGCCCGGAAGTGAGAAAAACGGGCGCCGGGGGGCGCCGGAAGAGCATAACAGGTTGCTTGGACAATTACTAGCCTCCCACCCTCCAGTGACCTTCCTTATGATGAAACAGAGGTACCTGCCAAAAATGAACGAAAACCGATGCAAAACGAAAGCTCGGGGACCAAAACACGCAGTTCGGGATTTCGAAAATAGGCCGTTAAGCACCGAGAGTGGTGTTTGGCCACGAAGGGTATCTAAGACCCCAGTGTCCCTCGTTATGATAAAACAGAGGTACCTGCCAAAAATGAACAAAAGCCGATGCAAAACAAAAGCTCGGGGACCAAAACACGCAGTTCGAGGTCTTGAAAACCGGCCGTTAAGCACCGAGAGTGGTGTTTGGCCACGAAGTGGGTATCTAAGACCCCAGTGTCCCTCGAAAGGGAGTAAATGAGATGCATGCCAAAAACCGGAGGAATCGGAGATGGTTGTGTGGTCCCGAACCGAGGCACACGGCCTGACGGCTCCGAAAACCGGGAACCGGGCTCCGAAATGGGCAAAATGGCCTACGGCCACGAAATGTAGCCCGCGGCCACTGAGAGATGGTCTACGGGACCTCTCCCTCCCCGCAGGAAAGAAAAAAGAGAAAATCGAGTCTGGTTCGCAAACCGAGGCAAGGCACAGAAAAGAGTTCGGAAGTCCGGAGGCAAGGCGCACGGCCGCGACTCTGAGACTTCTGAACGAGCACAATATGCAACATCACCGAGCGCTCA
This sequence comes from Camellia japonica, assembly GCA_030407325.1. Lineage (NCBI taxonomy): Eukaryota > Viridiplantae > Streptophyta > Magnoliopsida > Ericales > Theaceae > Camellia > Camellia japonica. The sequence continues at coordinate 8,451 of JAPPVO010007767.1, forward strand.
ATCGGTGACGTCTGAGTCTTAAGGTCGGTCAAAAATGGGGTGTCTACAACGACCCAAAGTCCAAAGTGCTCCAAATCCACAAACCCTCAGATTAAAACGAAGCTCTCGACTCACTCTATCTTTTTAATAAAGAACCTAGGGTAGAAGCACCCTAAAAGGAGATGAAACCTAAGGGAGAAGGTGAGTGGAGCGAGAGAAAAGTCGTACCTAGGGTTTTGAATCAAAAGAATATATAAAAAACTGAATTTTCCCCGCTGCTGCCTATTTAAATAAAACAGGCTCGCTCGAGCGAAGACTTGGTAGCTCGAGCGACCAGACACAAGAAATACTCGCTCGAGCGAATGAAAGCTCGCTCGAGCCAACAATACGATGCTTCAGGTCTGCAACCCAGAAGCACGCTCGAGCGACGGAATGCTCGCTCGAGCTAAGGACTCGAAACTCACTCGAGCGAAGAAAAGCTCGCTCGAGCCAACAAATACAGCTCTCAGGTCCATACTAGACGCAATCGCTCGCTCGAGCTAAGAAACCCTGGATCGAGCCATAAGACACAAAACTCTACTATCGCTCGAGCGACCAAACCCTCGCTCGAGCGACCAACTCCTCGCTCGAGCTAAGGTCCAAAAATCTGGACAGCAACACTAGGTTTCCAACCCAACCAACTTGCCCAAAACATCCTATAACTCAAGAATAAAGAATTAAAGGACAACAACAACAATTATATAACAACGAGATCTACGGAACATAAGTCCGAATACAACAACTAACTGGGAAAAGACCGGGATCGCTATACGAGCGAGCTTCGCTGTCCCATTTTTCTATAAGTACTTGTTTTAGTCCAAAACTAGGATTACGTTTTGAGATCTACTTAAGGTTTTTTGAGGTTTTCTTTTGGATTTTTTTGTGAGTTTTCCTTAATGATTTGATTGAGTATTAAACTTATGTTTTGAGAAGCACACATCAAGGAGGTTGATTGTTCATATTCAAGAATGTTCTTCTTCGGTGGAATCCGGAGATTCAAGCGTGGTGTATCAAAGGAGTTTCATATTGTACATGGTCGTTGATTCGACAATAGAAGTTGTGGATTCAACTTCAATCTAATCAATTCCGAGATAAAGGTTGCAGTGAGAGATACACAAAAGATATGAAGACAAATTGGAAGCGTTTGGGTAATTTATTTGTTATCTTTGTAATCTTTCTTTCTTCAGTAGTGGATTGATTAATGGTGTTTCGCTCGTGATTTTTTATCACAATTGAAGGTGCTTCAATTGTAGTTTTTCCACGTAAAAATCGTTTGTGTCGATTTATTATTTTTCGAAAACAACAATCTAAATCACTCTCGTAAGTGTTTGATTATTTAGATTGTGGGTTTTATTTGATGGGGAATTGGAATAATTAAATCTTGATCTAATCATGAATCACTTATGTTTTTCAAGAGTAAATTAGGTTTGGAAAAAGCAATTGAAATAATACCACTCCAAATCCTTGAAAAAGAAGAATTAGCTCCATAAGATGGGAACCATCTACCTCTCTCAACACTATAAATGCTACAAATCAAACTTTTCCATAAAGCATTGTCTTTAGATCCAAATCTCCTCCACCATTTCACCAGCAAACAATCATTTATGTCTCTAATTCTTCTAACTAAAGCCCACCTTGTTCCTTGCTTGTAGACAACTCCTTCCAATTGAACATATGAACATTTCTTTTTAACGAACATATGAACATTTCTTTTTAACTCTGTGTCCCCCCACAAGAAAGTTGGTTGAAAAGGAGTGTCATTACTCAAGAAACACATCCCAATAAAGTTCACATGCCTTCAAATCTATTTATACAGTCTTCAATTGTATGATCCGTTCAAAAAAAAAAAAAAAGTCTTCAATTGTATTAGATAATGAGCAAAGTCTTCCTTTTGCAAATATTCACAAAAATATCCATGAATCTTAATCAGAATTCAACCTGAAACATAAAATAAAAGAGAAGTAAAGGGTGAGTTTTGCATATCTCAGAATAATGACTTGAATTATGGAATCATGAATGGGCATAGATTACATATGATGCAGGAAAGGCAGATACCTATAATAAATAATTTACTTAATGTTTGGTTCATTGAAATGAATATGGAATGGAATGGTCATTCCATCATAAAATCCACTCACGTTTGATTCAATCAAAAAAAAAAAAGGTTGGAAAATGTATTATAAATGGAATCATCAATCACCATTGTAAATTTTGAAGAAAAAAAAAAAAACCTTCAAATTTAATTGACTAGTTCAAAAGAAAACTTTTGAAAGATGATCACTGGAATAGAAAAATTGAAAAGCTTGTTTAAAAACTCAAAAGGCTACTACTGACAATGTGGGTTGGTTGGAAAAGTTGATAGTAGTAGTAAGCCCCCTAAACGTTATTGCATAATAGTACTATCAAGTTTGATTTGCAAGTCTCAAAAGGAGTTCAAGGATTGATAATTTCATCTTCATTATGGGGTCTCTTTATTGTAGAATTCATTTCTTCCTCTTTACTAGACCCTTTCTTAGTTCGATTGATTATTGGGTTGGTGCTACTTCACCATTATAGGACTATTTGTCATGCTAGTTGTTGAAGTTCTAAAATTGGTGGACTATAATTGTCCGGATGTAATTCTCTATTTATTGTAAGTCTCAAAAAAGTAAAAAAATAAAAATCAAATTGCAAGTCTCAAAAAAGTAGTTAAAAAATGTGCCTGCACGTCATCATTGTGGTGTCACACAAGACAATTAATTTCAATTTAGGAAACCTCCTCAAAGAACTCCAAGAAACAAAAGAACAAGAAAAACAAAAAAAAAAAAAATGATAAAATCCCAAACCAACCTAAAAGGAAGGGAAAAGAAGAAAAAAAAAACATAAAAGCACTACAAAGTAAGAGGAATATATATATATATATATTTGATAAGTTATATATATGTATATATAAGCAATGCACAATTAGGTAAAGCAATAAGTTTATGTGTACAGAAACCAAACACAGAGTGGGACACGACCCTTTCACAAGGGGTGGGGAGAGAGTTGTGTTCCATTCTGTGTTTGGTTTGTGTGTTCCTCCCATTACTCATAATGTAAACAATTTCAATAGTAAAATAAATAAATGGGTCCATAATAATTAAAATTTCATAATCTTCTTGTAGAGAATACCTAGTCAAACAAAACACCTGAATAACATTGACCCGTGATTTTTATTCCTAGTAATGTCATCCAAACATACCCTAAAGTTTAGCATTGACGAAAAATTGTTGGGGGAAATTCTCAATAAAGTATGTTTACCATGTTACTTTAGCCCTTCACATTTCAATTTTGCCAATTTTATCTATAAAATTTTCAATCTAAGTCAAATCGGTCCAATTTTAAATGGTCCTCTAAACCATTAACCGAATAATTATAAAATACACATTACTCCCTAAAGTATGCATTACATGTCATTTTGGTCCCAAAATTTCAATTTTATTAATTTCACCCCCAAACATTGTAAGAGCAGCCCAAGGATCCCCTATTCCCAAAAATTCTTGTCCCCAAGTTTCAAATCACTCACAACCATTGGATATGTCTTGGGTTTTTCAAATCTTGGGATTCTGAAATAATCCAATGACTATAAGTGATTTGGGACATGGGGGACAGGGGATCATTGCTGATAAGGGCATGCTTCATCTTTGTCATATATGTTTAGGGACCAAACCAAAGAGACAAAACTAAAAACTTAAAAAAAAAGGTGACACAAAAGCAAATATTATTACTATTGTGTTTTGTGTTAAGGAATTAGACAGTACGTTTGAAATTAGAACAATTTTGAATCATTCGAAATAGGTTATGTCTATTATAATTTGCAGTGGGAGCTTGAGTTGGAAGACATTTTTATTTGGAGGAAACTGTAACTGAGTTGTAAGAGATATACACTTACCTAAGCCTTTTGCTGTTGAGGTGGTCCTCTTGATCATCAATTCCAGGACTTCCACTGGCTCCTGCTGCTGCTGCTGCTGCTGCATCGTAGTGATTGTCGTTGAGGTCATCGTCGCGTCTTCTCTTTGATGTAGTAGCACTACTACTACTACTACCGACTTGTACTCCTGCTGATCTGTCCAAATCTCCATGAAACACGTCCATGTTGATGTTGTTGTTATCTTGAGGGTTGTATCTACTAGTCAGTTCTTGTTCTTCAGCTTCCAAGTATATGACATGGACACCGACCTTTTCGATACTTACAGTATTCCACCAAGAAGGCTTCCTTACAGAAACTTCAACTTCAATTCCACCCTCGTTTAATTCCTGCATACAATCTTCCGTGAATGGCAAAAGTTCAAAGCGTGAGATACCCTGAACCAGAATATTTCCATCGCGTGAGATACCATGAACCAGAATATTTCCAAAATTCTCATGTGGCATCGCTCCGTCTAATGGTGTGATGATCCTCTTAGTAACGTGGCACTTACAGCGCATTGTAATACCAAAATGGGCGGATTCAACCTTTTTGAATCCAACAACGGCGAAAGCAAATCCCAAGAACCTGTCGTTAAACCAATGCGGAGGCAACTGAAAAGATATCGAAGGCCCCCTACTTTGATGGCTGAACCACTTTGGAATCTCTCTCCCAGAAAAACAAATGTCAAAACGCCCCGCACGTCTCTGTACAATAGAGATTGGTCTCTCAATCAGTATTGTACAAAAAATATACAAAAATGTAAAAAAGTAATGTGACATAAACAAACTAATAATAGATTTACTTTTTTAATTCATTCCTTACCAACCCAAAGTTAGGTACACATTTAAAATCTTAAATTATAATTAATATTTAGTAATTTTATATGAAAAATGACCCCAAAAAAATCCATATAAACATATTGTTCAAAATAGTAAGAATATTCATCAAACCTTAATCACCTCATAATATAATTTTATACTTTTAAGATCTTTCTTTATATAATAGAATAGTTAAATATCAACAAAAAAAAAAAAAAAAGAAAAAAAGAAAAGGATAAATGATAATTTACCCTTTAAGATCTTTCTTTATATAATAGAATAGTTAAATATTAATAAATAAATAAAAAAGGATAAATGATAATTTACACTTTAATGTTTGGTCACTTTTTTATTTTAACTCTTAAAATTTATTTTTTCTCACTTTGACCATTTATGGTATAAATTTTTTCTATTTTACTCCTAAAACTAATTTCTATTAAAAATTAAATAGAAAATAACACAATAACTACCACATAACATAAAAAAATATATTATTATATTAGTCATTAAATTCATGTCGAAAGTGTAAGTTATATATAATCAAATATTTTTATGTTACGAAACTATTAGTGTATCATTTTTTATCTAATTTTTAATAGAAATTAACTTTAAGAATAAAGTGAAAAAAACTTGAAACATAAAAGGTTAAAGTAAAAAAAAAATAAACATTAAAAATTAAAATAAAAAAATAACCAAACATAAAAGAGGTAAAGTGTAATTTACAAAACAAAAAAAAATACACTTATCTATATCTATCATTTTTTTTGGGGGGGGGCACAAACTACCCACCGATGTGGGAAGCTTGGCCCAAACCTACCCGGGCCAAAGAGCCCCACCCCGCAAATCTGTATCTATCAATTCACTTTTCGTTAATATGTTAGTTTAAACTTTGGTTTGCTTTCTCAAATATGAGAGAATTTGAGAGGTCTAGCCTCATTATCAATAATTTAAATTATTTATTTTGTAAAATTTTTAATTTATATTATTCATAAAAAAAAATTAGTTTGATATGATAATCGTAATATTTTTATTTTATTGTATTTGTTTTTGAAAAAATGAACGATAAATATATTTTTGAAAATAGACCATTTATTTTTTTAAAGAGAAACATGATAAAATGAAAATATTACAATTATCAAATTGACATAATTTTTTTCATAAATGGTTTGGATCATCAAAACATGACCCACATGACCCGTGGTGAGCCCCACGAGCCCCTCTAATTCTCTCATGTTGAGAGTGAACATGAGAGAAATTTAATCTCTTTTTTCGTTTTGTTAAATTAGAAATACACCCCTTTAGTTTTGATTAAAATACAAGTCACCCATGTGGGGAAATTATATTCCACCAATTGAAATTTCTAATTTCATAATAAATAACTCTTTTTATAAATAAATCATCAAGTCAATTAATCACTCTGTTTGTTTTCAGTTTTTAGAATTCACTTTTCAGAAAATTCCACTTGTTTGTTTTTCGTATTTTTTGTTTTCACTGAATTTTTTTAATATTTTAATTTTTAGATACACCTAACATAAATACACTTAGAAAATATAATATTTGTGAAAAAAATATTTTAAAAATTCACTAAATACCAAAAAAACAAAACAAAACAAAACAAAAATTCAATATATTTTTTTGTGTATTTATTAATTTTTTAAAATATTTTTTCACAAATAATTTACTATTTAGATACATCTAAGTAAGGTAATACTAAAAAAAGTAAAAAAAAAAATTGCTTAAAATTTTAAAAATATTCACTAAAAATAAAAAAATACGAAAAACAAAAAACAAAAAACTCAATTTTCAGAAAATTAAATTCAGAAACCAAACACAATGAATAGTTTTCAATGATGTTAGAAATATATTTCAATTAATAATTCTAATAATTTTATTATTGTATAATAAAACATTTAGAAAATTTATTTTCCAGTTAATTCTATTAAATAAAAAATTCTTACAAGGGACTATTTGTAATTTAAGCAAAATTCAGGGGTGTACTTGAAATTTATATATATATATATATATGTCTATATTTAGATGGGAGAAAATTAACCCTTTAAACTTCTCAAATTACAGATAATGTTTTTTTTTTATAAATATATTAATATTTCGGGACAATTACAAATATATATATATTTAGAGTTTGAATCTTATAACAAAATTAATCCTAGATTTTTAATTTTATCAATTTAAATCTTAAACTTTTGATTTGTTTTCAATCTAAACTATTTGTCTTTTTCATTAAGTAAAATCAATGAAAAAATGAGTATTTTAATAAAAAAATATATATATATTTTAAACATTTTATATATACTTACATTAGGTTTAATGATTAAGATTTTTTTTTCTATGTTTTACTTAACGAAAATAAACAAATTGTTTAAATTAAAAATAAATCAAAAGATTATAATTTAAATTAACAGAATTAAAAATTCAAGATTTATTTTGTTACAAAACTCAAACTCTGAATTTTTTTTTTTGTAATTATCCCTAATATTTTTGTTTCAATCCAACAAAATAAAACATGTAAATTGTTTTTGATGAGTTATATGACTCACACTTAGTCTGGAGCTTAAAAGGCATTTTTTTTTTAAATTTATGATTTAGTATAAATTTTAAAAAATAATTACAGATCATGAAAAATTTTAACTTTTAATTATTAATATTTATAAATTTATCATTGATTCGTAATTATTTTTTTAAAATTATTAATGATTTAAGCAGTTAGCTCTTATAGAAAATAATACATATAATTATCTTTATTTTTACAAAGGAACTCTCGAAAGGAATCTTTTGAATTAATATCACCAAAAAAAAAAAAAAGAAGATTTAATTAATTATAGTCTACACGAATTATGAATAATGACAGAAGAAGAAGAAAATAATGAAGGACCAAACACAGCCTTAGGCTTTTGTTCTATTTTTATATTGTCTTTAGGACTAAATTGATTCGAATTAAATACTTTAGAAACTTAATTGACAAAATTAAAACTTTAGGAACTTAAATGAAAAGGATATAAAATTTTAGGGACTATTATTGTAATTTATCATATATATATATACAAAGAGAAACGAAAACAGTGGACTAGGGTATCTCTATTTACACACCATCTTTCATCTCAAGGCACACCATTAATGAGTTTATTTTTTATTACAATATTAACCTAATGTAAAATGACCACAAAGGATAAAGGGCCATGATACACACATTACATAATACACACCAATTACTCATTGCACACCAAACCTAATTTTGATTTTTTATTTTTATTTTTCACTCAATACACACTATCAATTTTTAAATATTCCCAAAATATCCTCATCTTCTCAAACCATAACCATAACCATAACCCTAACCCTAACTCTCCCCCGCATCCGCAGCCGCCGCCATCGCCATCAACCGTTGCCGTCAGCCATCCTACCTCATTTTGCCGCCGCTACCCTCCGACCGACACCATCGCCTTTTTCTGTTTCCATCCCCAATCCATTTGCACCCCTGCCATGGCAACAACTCGCGCTGCCCTTTCCTTCACTGCTGACATTGCAACTCGTATCTCCCTCACCCCCGTCACCCCTCTCCAACCCCGTAGGCCACCCTCTGCCGCTACCCATCATCTAGATCCCCTCCACAACATGACTCAGCTCATCCACTCCATCATTCAATCTGCAATTACGAGAGAGAGAGAGAGAGATTTGGGTTTCCAGATCTAGGGTTTGAAGAGAAAAAAAAGAAGGGGCTATGGGTGGAAATAGGGGGAGAGTGGAGCTGCAATAGGGGAGGGAATAGTAGTGGAGCGGGGATTTGCAGAGAAGAGGCGCCGACTGAAGGGGATTCAGAGGAGCAACGCTGGCTAACATAAGCAGCAGTAAAGAGATGTTAGGGTTTAGGATTAAAGTTAAGATGGGGGAGATGGGGATGACAGAGAGTGGCCGGAGCTAGGGATGGCGGAGGAGGTGCGGCCGAAGGTGGTAATGGCTGCAACGGCAACGGCTAGCAAGCCGGCGGTGACGGTTAGGGTTAGGGTTAGGACTAGTGGGGGTGGGTTGTGTGGATTGAGAAATTTGTGTGAGTGAGTAAGAGTAAAGATGGAAAATTGTGGGTGGGGTGTGTGAGTAAGGGTAAAGATGGAACATTGTGGTGTGTATTGAGCAAATTTCTTATTTATCAAATTACTAAAGGTGTGCCTTGAGTAGTGGTGTGCCTTGAGATGAAATGTGGTGTGTAAATAGAGGCACCTAGTGGACTATGCCAGTGCTGCGTGATTTTTATTTTTTTAAATTCAAAAAACTCATTGCTGGGTGTTCAAAATTGCAATGAGTGAACTTGTTGAACATATGTATTAGTATTAAAAAACAAATTCAGGGTGTTTAATTAGCTAAAGAGTAGAGTTGCTGCTTCACAATGCCAGAGAGAGAAAAAGAACCTGATATCGATTTGAAAGAACTTTTTCCGTCAGGATGTTGTTTTGCTTATTCTCAATCAATTTGAAGCAATTGTCGAAGTAGAGGTCGGCAAAATAATTGTATTTGGATGGACTGCATATTGTTCTTAATGATGAGAAATTATTAGCAAATAGGGTAAGTATTTCAGATGAAATCTCTGGCAATTCTTGAAGCTTCTTGCAACCATTCAAAACCAAGCTCGACAGCTCTGAAAGTTGATTCATGCTTGTAGGTAAACTTTCCATATTGTTTCCACTTAGATCCAAGAATAACAAAGAGTCAATGTGACAAATGGCTCCGGGGATAGATTTTAAATTACAGTAACTGAGATCCAGTTTCAGTATAGAATTCGACCCTGACAAAGCTGCTAGTTCAGAAGCCATATCTCTCTCTCTTCGTAAAATGGAAGGCCAGAAGAAAGAACTCCATGAATTAGATGATAGTCCTTTACACCCTTGTAGCGTTAGTATTCCAAGATTCTTCAGACGTCCAATGGAGGATGGGAGTTGTCTAATTGCAGTCCAATCTGTATAAAGCTCACATAAACAGTCCAAAACACCCAAGTCTTGCGGCAATTTGTCAAGTTTAGAGCAACAAGAAAGATTCAAAGTTCCAAGATCTTTCAACTGACAAATGTTGTCGAGAAGACTCTTGAGACTTTTGCAATCCTTCAAGTTCAAACAAATAAGCCTTCTGAGAACTCCAATGGATGGATGAAGATTAACCAAACCTGTACAGCCTTTAAGAATCAGTCTTTCAAGATTTGGGACCTCGGTGAAGTATGGGCTCTTCGTTAGGTATGTTGAGTGACTAAGATTCACGATCCTTAACTTGCCTAGACGCTGTTGAAGACAAATAAAAATATAAATAAATTATAGAAATTATATTGTGTCAAGGACTTTGCATCTTATTCAAAGTAATTAAAGAGAATGCATATTCATACCATTGTTCCCTTCCAAAGTTGTTCAATTCTGCTATAGGTTAAGTGAAGTTCAACAAGATGCTCTGGTTGAAATGTTGAAGGCATGTCTTTCATAGGGTATCCTAACCAATCAAGATACCTTAAATTGTTAGAAAGATATTTGAGGTCTTTTGAGAGATGCATACAACAAATTTTGAGAATCCTCAAGTTCGACATCTTTGCAAAAGCTTCAGGCCTCAACTTCAATTGTTTTAGAAACCGAATGTCCTTTGGATCTAGACTGCTTAGGTCACTATACTGCATAACTACGCCTTCCACTTTGTTTGTTCCCTAACAACCACAAGCAAATAAAAAGGACACAATATTAAAAGGCTAACAAAATTATGCAGAGCTAGCTTTTGTTAATTAAACAAGTTTTAGAGTGTTTATGCTTTTCTTTAAGACCTCTTACCGTATTGTTCATCAATACATTTTTTATATCTTCATCACGCCATAACCTAGTGCGCTCTCCAGGCTCTTCATGTGATTGCTGGATAACAATGCACCACCCTAGTTGTTGTATCAAATCATGCATCAACAGCTTATTGTCTGAGATAGTGATAAGAGACCTTTGAACAAGAACATCTATTCCAATAATTGGGTGGAAGCCACAACTTTCTAGTATTTTTATAACCTCATTTTTGTCCTTCCGTTTGAAAAAACATGCAATATCTAAGAATATTTGTTGCTCTTGCCAATCCAATGCATCGTAACTCATTCTAAGTACTTCTTGAACTTCCTTCATAAGGCTTTCTTTTAGTCTGTTCAATGAACTTTCCCATTTATCTTTGTTTCGCCCACAAAGAAAAGAACCTAAAACTTTCAGAGCTAAAGGAACTCCTTTAGCATAATTTATTGCATGAAGTATAAGTTCTTGATAGCCTTCCATATGTTGGTGTTTACTGAAGGCTTTCGATTTAAAGAGCTCCATAGCTTCATCTTCTCTTAATTCCTCAACCTCATAAATATGTGTTATGCCATATCTAGTTAACACATGTTTATTTCGAGTGGTTATAATGATTCTACTTCCAGGATTCAAACAATTGTGCTCACCTACCAATTTTTCAAGGTCGGTTGATTCATCCACATCATCAAGCACAATAAGAACCTTTTTATGACATACCATATTCCTTATCATATGTACTGCATGACCATCACTTCGTACTTTCAAATCCTTTTCCATTAAGATTTCAGAAATGAGTTGTTCTTGCAAAGTTTTTAAACCACATTTTTCTGAAACTTCTCTAACATTCTCAATAAAACTGCAACCTTGAAATTGGTAAGAGATACAGTCATAAACAGCTCTGGAAATAGTAGTCTTGCCTATTCCACCCATTCCCCAAATTCCTACAACACGAGCATCACTCATCCCTAAACCTAGCAATTCAATCACTTTCTGCATACGAGAATCCATCCCAACTAGGTCTTTGACAACACTTGAATATGTACGATTTAATTTTGTAAAAAGTATCTCAACAACTTCTTGGATAAACATTGATTCAGACCTGCAGATTTAGGGGGACGGTAATAAATTTATTCATCAAAGCTCAAAAGAGCTATAAGAAGGAAAAGTGTCATTATTTGGGTAAAATGGTGATTAATTTTACTCATTGCAATTGAATAGCACATATAAATACAATTTTCCTGTATTTGATATGATCATAAAGAAAAACATGAAATTTGAATGGCACATTGGGTTTCTAAATTTTCCCACAATTGATAGACTTTATTAGTTATTGAACTACATTGTTCAGTTCTACTTTAATTTGTTGTCAGAAACCCTTAGGAAGATTTCTATTTATAGAGTTGTTTATAGTATTTTTTTATTTTAAAAATTTGTGTAAGAGTGTTTGATGAAGCTTTTGTTTACAACTTATGAGTTAGAAATAGTTTAAATAAATTATTATTAACAAGGGAAGAGATTTCGATTATCAACTTTTAGTTTGCTAGAAACCGCATCAAATCAGTTAGATTATATTTCTAGCCCTTCAACTTTAAGACCTTAAAGTTGTTTTTGAATTTGTGAGTTTAGTAGGGATTTGCAGAGGAAAAGGAAAAAGTGCAAGAAATGCAAATGAAATATAAGTTAAATTTTTTTCACCATTCCTCTTATCTTTTTCTTTTCTCCATAAATTCATGTCCAAACCCTAGATCCAAACACAAAGGTTAGATGATGATTTTCTTTTTCATTAATCTTATTAAATGTTATTAAACTTGGCAACACTTATTTCACGCTTATAATGTTTCTTGAATCATATTTTTACACACATTATAATGTTTCCTAAATCATTATTTTTACGGTCAAACTAATTATTTCTTGAATATGATAATATTAAACATCATATAAAATTATGTTATAGAGTTATTTCAGTTGCACTAAGATTATCCTTCCAAATCAAATATGTTTTCTTTTTCTTTCTTTTTAATCACATCTTGCATCACATATGTTGCAACCTCTTTTTAAATAATTTTATAATTATACCTGCATAAACATAAGGAAAAATTGGTGAAAGTGTTTTGAAAGGAAGGTCAACTTTGATGGTTACGAGGACACATAGCACTTCCTGATTAAGTCCAAATATACAGTGATAAGAATAATTTTTGATATTTTTACTCTTTGTATATTTTGTACTAATTTTTTTTTTTTAAATCTAATAAGTTTAATTCTACAAATCTATTTTTAACAAAATTAATATATGTGAATTTAAATTTTTGAGATGTTTCAAGATCAATATTCGTATTTTATATCCAAAAAAAAAAAAAAAATCAATATTCATATGAAATATATATATGTATATATATTGATAAAAACTGACTATATTTTGAAAAATGTTTGAGTCAACTGTCACAATTTACCCACAATAATACAATTTTTGAATGAATTTGTGAGATGTATATCATTACTCATAATCTATATATTATATAAGTAAAAGAGGGTTTTAAGTAAAAAGTCTTGTGAGAGTTTCAATAGCTCATATTAATTTTCTTAATTTTTTTTAATTTTAAACAATTAAAATCTCCATTTTCCATTTAATCATATAAAAGTAAAACTCTAATTAATCTATGATTTATTTGATAATCTCATATCAGGAAAAGAAGAAAAAAATAAGTTGCTTCACTTATATAAAATAAATTTTCTACTCCCATTTAATATTGTAATGTTGTACATGTTTCAATTCAACATAGATTAAATTTTAAAATAAAATTTAAAAGTTTTAATTAATTAATATTTGTGTAAGTTGGTTGGTCTTTTGACGTAACTCTGAATTATTTTTGGTTTGAGTGATTCATTAGTTTAATCGCGATTTTAGCAGTTTTATCAAAATATATTAGTTAGATTTGTTTGATTCAAAATAAACTAAAAATTGATCTAATTAAAGATTGAACGACTAAGACTGCTTTATTAGAAATAAATTTTCCGTTCAGACAATTGTTAACTTTTATTTTTATAATCTCACATTAAGAAAAGAATGAAAAAGTGAGTTATTTCATTTATATAAAGTGAACTTTATGCTCTCATTTAATATTTTAGTGTAATGCATGATTCAATTCAAGACAGTTTAAATTTTAAAATTAAAATAACATTTAAAAGTTTAATTAATTAATTTTTGTATAAGTAGGTTAGTCTTTTGACCTAACCTATTAGGCTGAACCGTTTTTGGTTTGATTAATTCGCTGATTTAATCACAATCTTAGTAGTTTTATCAAAATATACTTATTATATTTGTTTGATTCGAAAAAAATTAAAGATTAAATAATTGATATTTATTTGATTCGAAATAAACTTTCCGCCCAAACAATTGTTAATTTTTATTTTACACAATCTTACATCGAAAAAAAAAAAGGAAAAAAATGAGTAGTTCACTTATATAAAGTCAATTTATACTCCCATTTAATATTGTACATGTTTCAGTTCAAAACAATTTAAATTTTAAGATAAAATTATATTTAAAAAATTTAATTAATTAATTTTTGTATATGTTGATTAGTCTTTTGATCGATTTTAACAATTTTATCAAAATATATATATATATTGTTTATAACATAAAATAAACTAAAACTAAAAAATTTATAAAATGAAATTTATTTTTATTTTATTATAAATATATATATTTTTTAATTTATTCTATTTTTTTTTTATCTTTACTTATAACACTTATTTTTATTATCAACTTAAAATATTCAATTAATGACATAACAAGTCCAATATATATTCTAATAAAATAGTTAAAATATAATTCATTTTAAATTATTTTTTTATATTTTTAAAATAAAGTTTATATTATTATTTAATTTAAAAATTATTTGTAATCATTTATTTAGCCGTGCGGTTCATATGCTATTTTTTTTTTTTAAGGTTAATTTGAGAAGATGGATAAAATCCATCTTTTTGATTTTTTTTTATTTTTTGACTTTTTTTTTTTTTTAAGAGCAAGTATAAAAAAATATATAAAAAGTACGTGATTTAAAATGAGGTAAAAAAAAAAAAATTTTACTTTTGGTTAATTATCAGTTACCTAATGATATCATTGGGGTAATGCCATCCTGATAAATTGCCAACTTGATCCAAAGCCTTCCTCCAACTTTGAACATTTTCCATCTCCGATACTCCCTGTTTGGAAACCAATTCATCAAATCCCTTTCCAAAACTCTCTTTTTGCCTTCTCACATCCGATGGATCCACATAATAGAATATCGGGATAACAGTCGTGTTGCTGCATTCAAGCGCCTCCACGAGTTCATCCAAACACCATCTTGAAGAAGCGTAATTCTCCGATAAAACCACAATTGAAAACCTCGATTCTCGAATAGCCCTCCGGAGCTCTGGCGAAATCACTTTTCCTCTCTCGAGCTTTTCATCGTCTATGAAGGTGTTAATCCCCTTTTGAACCAACGCAGTGTGGAGATGACTGACGAATTTATAGCGAGTGTCTTCGCCTCTAAAGCTCAAGAACACATCGTATGTGTATCGAGATTGAGACGAAGATGGAACAGAGGAGGAAGCCATTGTTTAACTGTTTGGTATAAGGAATTAGTAGAGAGAGATAAAATTGGGAAATTGAAAACACAAGTAGAAACTAGGATCTTTGTGGCCTTTTTTGTAATGTGAGATTTGCGTTATTTGCAAGCAATTTGGTACAGATAAACAACCAATTTTCTTTGTAACTTCCACGAATTTCTTCAATGAAAGCGAGAAGGCCCACGGCAGCTACTTTCCTATCCTATTTGCTGTGTATTACTATTTAGTACTGCAATACGCGTGTTGTGAGTTGGTAGATAAGGTACGCGTGTTGTGAGTTGGTAGGTAGGGTATTATTGCTCTGCTTCTGTGCTTTTTCTTGGTTATTGCAAATACGCGTTTCCTTGTGAACACGAAAAGGGTTTAAAAAGCTATTCAATTATTAAAAATGATAAAATTTATTATTAATTTAAAATTTATTTTTAAAAAATGCACTGACATGTAATGTTTCTTTATGATTAATACTTGAAATAGGTGACTCTCATGACCCTAACTGATATGGATAATGTACGAGCGCAGAATAATCTTCTCGTATAATCTTGTTGATCAGGTTTGAGCTCCTCTAAACGTCGTCGCTTTGCTCCCTGAAAACACAAACGTGAGCTAGCCGGCGGGTGTGTGCCGGATACCTCTCTGATGCCTAAGTCAGCAAAATGGACAAATAGACAAAAGCTCTGTATATTCGAGAATCAAAGTTGTGATTGTGATTGTGATACCTGTCCATAGGTCCTGCTATGAGCTTTTATAGACTTGGCCTGGCCCAATCCTAGTAGGATTCCAACTCTCCTTATAAGAGTCTTCCTAGGAATCACACACCCTACTCACTACCAACCAAGTGAGATGGTTTGCACAATCCTAGTAGGACTCTACTCTCCTTAGCAGAGTCCTTCTAGGAGTCTCAAGCTCAATGAAGAATGTCTATCATAATAACACTCTGCTTTCCACCAACCAAGTAAGATGGTTACCTCATTTGTTTAAGCTGCTACAATCTAACCGAGCTAGATTACCTCGGTCATATACTCAATTAAGTAATGAAGTAGATGGCATTCGGCCGAGCTATACCAAGCCCGGCCTCCTTTCTTACCAACACTTCGGCTAACCACTAGGCCCACTTGTTTAGGTAGCTCGGTCCAAAGTACCACTACCCAGCTTGGAGTTCATACAACAGGGGACCGAGCTACTCGAAGCCCATACCTCGGCCCATAGTTCGACCCAAATCTGAAATATGAGATGTCTTCTTGGCCTAACACCGAGCTACACCAGCCCTTATCTCGACCCATTGCGCGGCCCAACTTCCAAAGAAGACTTTTCCTAGCTCGGCCCAATTTGTTTACAAATTACCCTCTCAATTGCCCCTTAATTCCATCTGCATAGCATGATTGTGATTATTTTTCCTCCAGCCGAGCTAAGAACGCCCCACTCTGCCAAGCTAAAAAGTTGTTCGGTTTCACAGCTCGTTCGGTCCCAATAAGCCTTGTCAGTTGCTCAACACATCCTTCTATTAATCTGGCATGTTTGATACGATGTCATTCCCAGGATATGTGGCGTGCCCCCATTATCCTCGTTCTCCTACTACAACCGTTATGTACCTCCAAAAAATTTGAACAACCCCGCCTTTTTGCCTTCAATATTTATATCCTTCAAGTTCGCAATCGCACTAGAAGACGTTCTTTCTGTATAACCGAGCTATATGTCCCACCTTTTGTAATGAAAAATTTCGATCTCTTTGCTCGGTTACTGTGTTTATTTTTCGATGTTTTGCATCATTCCGACTGTATGCTTAGCCGAACTAATTAGTTTGGCCTTACCTGATCCTGCCAACCTTCTTTGGCCGGGATACGCATCTTGGCTGAAGAATCCAAAAAAATTTGTTGGTCAAACCTGCCAACCTACTTTGGCCGAGGTAACTGTCATCCCAGCCAAAGAGTGCAAAAATTTTGTTGGTCAAACCTGCCAACCTTCTTAAGCCTAGATCCTTATCTCGGCTGAAGAAAGCTAAATGTTGGTTATTCCTGCCAACCTTCTTCAGCCTAGATCCTGATCTCGGCTGAAGGGAGCTCAATGTTGGTTATTCCGGCCAACGTTCTTCAGCCTAGATCCTTATCTCGGCTGAAGAGGACTAAATGTTGGTTATTCCTGCCAACATTCTTCAGCCTAGATCCTAATCTCGGCTGAAGGGAGCTCAATATTGGTTATTCCGGCCAACGTTCTTCAGCCTAGATCCTTATCTCGGCTGAAGAGAGCTAAATGTTAGTTTTTCCTGCCAACCTTCTTCAGCCTAAATCCTGATCTCGACTGAAGGGAGCTCAATGTTGGTTATTCCGGCCAATGTTCTTCAGCTTAGATCCTTATCTCGGCTGAAAAGAGCTAAATGTTGGTTATTCCTGCCAACCTTCTTCAGCTAGATCCTGATCTCGGCTGAAGGGAGCTCAATGTTGGTTATTCCGACCAACATTCTTCAGCCTAGATCCTTATCTCGGCTGAAGAGAGCTAAATGTTGGTTATTCATGCCAACCTTCTTCAGCCTAGATCCTGATCTCGGCTCGGTTGAAGGGAGCTCAATGTTGGTTATTCCGGCCAACGTTCTTCAGCCTAGATCCTTATCTCGGCTGAAGGGAGCTAAATGTTTGGTTATTCCTGCCAAACTTCTTAATTGCCCCCCAGTCGGGCAAAGACTTTTACGCGGTCGGTCTTACTTGTCAACCGTGTTAACTCTCGCCAAAGGCTTTTTGTCTGGTATCGCTGTTGTGCCGGACTCTTCCTCGGTGCGCGCCCCATCTTCCTCTACCCGGATGTGTTGGTGCACTCTTTCCATCAGGGCTTCCAGAGTAAGGGGTGGCATCATTGTCATTGAATCCTCAACTTATTGCCGGCCGGCAAACCTCATTTGTACTGTGCGATAGCTAGGTTTGTGAGGCAATCTCCAATCTGACTAAAAGTCTCCCAATACCGGTTATTGTAAGACCTCAATGTTTCCTTCTCGCCCATATCTATGGAGAGAAGCTGGTCAATCTCTACAGGTGTCTTGGTGTTTGTTCTGAATCTAGTCACAAATGCCTCTGCTAGTTGCGCCCATGAAGCTATGCTACCTTCTGGCAACCTTTCAAACCATGTTAGACCCAGGTCACCAAGGTTGGAAGGAAATATGATACACATTAGAGCCTCGTTTCGCCGATACACCGCCATAACCTGGCGGAAGTGGCTCAAGTGCATGCAGGGGTCCAACTTTCCCTCATAAATAGTGAATTTAGGGTAATGGAAGCTGGAGGGTGATGGTGCGTTCTCTCTCCAACCAAGAAGAAGTAAACGAGCTAGAGTTGAAAAAGATTTTGGCCCTGACTATTATCTTTACAATGTGGAAGAAATTTCTCTTACAGTGCAAGAAGCTTTATCATCACCTAATACTATTTACTAGAAAGAGGCTGTAAATGATGAGATAGATTCACTACTTTCAAATAAAACATGGAAGCCTGTGGATTTACCTCCAGGTTGTAAAACTATTGGGTGTAAATGGGTCATTCGTAAAAAACTTAAACTGGATAGAACTATAGATAAATATAAAGTGTCGCTAAAGGTTTTAAACAACAAGTTGATCTTGATTTCTTTGATACTTTTTCTCCAGTTACTAAAATTACATCTGTTAGGTTTTTATTCTTGGCAACCCCGTTTGACAAAACTCCTTTCAGATGTATTTATTTTCGCACTTTTATTTCAGTGAGGCTATGAGTTTATTAGATGCAAATCCAAACCCGAATCGAGCCATGCAGAGAAGTTTGTGATGTTAATGCTTTCAAGATTGCCACTTCGCTGATTATTACGGGGGTCGAGCTGACCTCAGCTCGCGGCCGAAGCAAAATGCAAAATTGCATTCAAAATTGCATGTCTGCCATTGGTCGCTCGAGCCAAGAAGAGCTCGCTCGAGCGAAGGTCTGCTCGCTCGATCCAAGGAGTTCTCGCTCGAGCCAAGGATTGCGTCCAACAAAAACCTGAAGAAGTGTATTCCTCGCTCGAGCCAAGGATCCGTCGCTCGAGCCAAGGCACTAGTAGAAATCATGAAAATTACTCTCCTCGCTCGAGCCAGGAAAGCTTCGCTCGAGCGAGCCTCAGAATCCGGATTTCTCAAGGAGTTTGTTTTCTTCCCAATCTCGGATTACTTTTGGTTCTCTATAAATACTTGGTTTTCTCCCAAAACTAAGTAATTGATTGAAGTCCTCCAGATCTTCTTTTTGGTTCTTAAAGGTTTATATTTGGGGATATTTTGTTATTTTTTCTTTGATATTTTATTGAGTATTCAACTCATGGTTTAAAGAGGGTACATCAAAGGTTTGTTTGTTATACACAAAAGAGAGAGTTGTTCTTCAGTTGTGAATTCTGAAGAATTCGAGCCTGAAGCTTTGGTGGAATCCGGAGTGGCTCATCAGAAAGACAATTCCGTGCTGAAGATGGGGTTGGAAGAGGCACATAGAGGTTGGTTCAATTAGGCGTTGTAGATTCGCTAGATAATCGAGAGTATACCTGTGTAATTCCTTTATATCTTCTTAGTGGATTGTCTTGTGGCAGTTGCCCGTGGTTTTTTGATCACAATTGGAAGGTGTCCAATTGTGGTTTTTCCACGTAAAATCTTTGTGTCTCTTTCTCTTGATTGTTTGATTGGGATTGTTATATTTTGCTTAAAATTGGTACATAATCACAAATCAACATCTAGGGTTTCTAGATTTTTCAACATCCATTAGACTGTTGATAGCAGTGGCTGCAATTCATGATTTAAAAACTCATCAAATGGATGTAAAAACAACATTTTTAAATGGAGATCTAGATGAGGAGATTTACATGGATCAACCCGAAGGCTTTGTGGAGCCTGGCCAAGAAAGCAAGGTGTGTAAGCTAACTAAATTCCTTTATGGTTTAAAACAAGCTCCTAAACAGTGGCATGAGAAATTTGATTCCTGCATGCTTGAGAATGGCTATAAGACTAATGAATGTGATAAGTACATATATTATAAAACTTGTGAGAATGTACGTATGATTATTAGCCTATATGTAGATGATCTACTTATCTTTGGCTCTAATTTACATATTATAAATGAGACTAAAAATATGCTTAATAGCCACTTTGATATGAAAGATCTTGGTGAAGCCAATTTTATTTTGGGAATTAAAATTACCAAGACTAATGATGGCATTTTTCTTGATCAGGCGCATTATGTTGAGAAAATTTTAAAGAAATATAAATTTCTAGATTGTAAACATGTTGCTACTCTTTTTGATGCAATCATACATTTATCTATTGTAACAAATGAAAAAGAGGTGATTAATTAAAAGGAATATGCTAGCATGATTGGTAGTTTGAGATATGCTACTGACTGTACTAGACCGGACATTGCATATGATGTTGGAGTACTTAGCAGGTTTACTAGCAAGCCAAGTCGAGATCATTGGCTAGCCATGGGAAGAATTATGAGATATTTATCTGGTACCAAAAATTATGGTTTGTTTTATAACAAGTATCCTGCGGTACTTGAGGGATATAGTGATGACGATTAAAACACTTTGTCAGGTGATTATCTCTCTACCTCGGGCTTTATTTTTACCTTGGGTGGTGGTGCTATATGTTGGAAGTCTAAAAAACAGACTATAATTGCTAATTCTACAATGGAAGCTGAGCTTATAGCGTTAGCTTCAGCATGTGAGGAAGCGAATTGGTTAAGAGATTTGTTACATGAAATCCCTTTTTGTGAAAAACCAATTCCTCCTGTGTTAATTCATTGTGATAGCATTGCTATTATTGGTAGAGTGAACAACCATTTTTATAATGGTAAATCCAAACCTATTCGAAGGAAACACAGTAATGTGAGATCCTATTTGAGTAATGGTATCATAACTGTGAATTATGTAAGATCTTGTGATAATTTTGCGGATTCGTTAACCAAGGCCTTGGGGAGAGATAGGGTTTGGAATACATCGAGGGGGATGGGTTTGAAGCCTATAAAATCATAAACCATGTATGAGGATACCCAACCTAGGGACCAGAGATCTTGTAACTAGGTTCAATGGGAAAAACGAATCATATGGTGGTTGTAAAAATGCACTCTTTAATATTTTGTTATCCATCCCTATTATGTAAGTGCATTTGTCCTGTAATGTTGAAGGGTTGAGTTTTTATACTCTTAATGAAATTCTATAGCTCTTGTTGAGTGGGGTTTGTAAATTACAGGAGCATCCTTGACAGATTTTACCTATGTGAGCATGAAAGTGGAGCCGCTTTCTAGGAGAACAAGGCTTATTCTCAAATATGCTCATGAAAACTGGGATAAGCACAAGGCCGTAATGTGCTGACTATTAAAAACTCATGTCAACACCTGGATTATTATGTGTGAGCAGTAATACTTTATTTCCCCTAAGCAATCATAGTTCAAGTCTGAGACCACTACTGACTCTGGAGTAGAGGTTGTTGTTTCACTAACGAAGGTTCAATGCAGAGCACACCTTCATGATGCATACTAGTCTATCTTTGTTTGGTAATCGCCCTTATCCTTGTTGATATTAAAATGAGTGGGGGATTGTTGGACCATTTTAATATCTTTGATTTATTTATTTATTTATATTGTTCATGAATCTTCTTTTGTCTTATTCATGAATGGAGATTCATTGTTTTGGTGTCCTTTTGTCTTGTTCATGAATGGAGATTAATTAGAATTCATGAACTTTGTGGTGAGTTAATATTTGGATACACTCTCCTTTTTCTCTAAGTTCATGGTCATTATTATTTTTTGATGTATTTTGTAATGTCCTAGTGGCCTATAAATAGTTTTTCTCTTCTACTCTTTTCTACACCAACACATCAACTATTTTCTATACAAGAGAGATTACTAGCAAAGAAGGGTGTTTTTCTTGGTGGAGCTTTGGGTTCACCATCTTTTGCAGAGTTGGGCTGAACTATATGACAAGTGGTCGGGCTGTTGTATCTTGGAGGGGACAAGTCATAATTTTGTGACTACTGCATCGGTATTTGGGTTCTTCCTAATGCAGTAGGCTTGATCTCCTTAAAGAAAATGAGATATCCATGCCTCAATCTGATTTATTTGTGTCTCATTTTCTTTGTATTATTTATTAATAAAATATATTTTTTATGGTATTTTCACCAACATATTTCCATCATCATTTCTTTGCTATTTCCATTATCATTTCTTATGCAATACGCATAAACTATTTCAATTTGAACTGGAATAGTTTTAAGGTTGGTTTGGCATGTCCTTTGAAGTTAGAATAGTCATATAAAAAAAAATAGATTATTTTAATTAAATAAATAAAATGTCACGTTCAACTTAAATAATTTTATTTTTTCTCTTATAAATGTCAAAAAAAAAATCAATAAAATCTTTTTTAAAAAGACTTTTTAATCTTAAATTAAAAAGAAAAAGATTGAGGCCTCGAATTTGAGGCCTCGATTGTGGCTCGAAATTGGTTTTTTTTTTCTTTGAAACTATGTTGGTTTGGTTGTTTTATTATTTTTTTATTTATTTATTTGTTGAGTTGTGTTAGTTTGGTTGGTTTTTTTTTTATTAATTTATTTGTTGGGCTGTTGTAATTTTTTTTTTATTATTAGTATTATTATTTTTTTTTTAAGGATGGTTATGTGTAGGGGTGAGTTTTAAAATTATATGGAATTAACAAATTTTAACCAGCAGTCTAACTGATCAGTCAATTTTATCACCCAATCAGTCTAACCCAACTCACTAATCTTATCAAACCACATAGGCTAAATTACTGTTGTTGTTTTTTTTTTTTTTTTTTCTTCTATTTGTTGGGCTATGTTGGTTTATTTTATTTTATTTGTTGGACTGTGTTGGTTTGATTTTTTTTTATTAGGATTTAGGTTTTAGAATACACATAAAAACCCTTCCAAAAAAAACCAAAAAAAAAAAAAAAAAAACAACAACTTTTCGAGGCAAATTCACGCCTCTCTTTTCAAGGCCTGTAGCACGGTTGAAATTAAAATAATCAAAAAATTAAAAAAATAAAGAAATCACCCACGTCTCAAACCAACTCTTTTTTTTTTTTTGAGAACACAACATAGATATATTAAAACTAAATAGAGTGGCATACAGCAGTAGCTAGAAGGTGAGCTTCCTGAACAACCTGACGCTCCACCTTCTCCAAAACAACATAATCAAGCAACTTACTAACAAACAAAATATCAGCCAAAATAGATTGAAGTTTCCAATCATGTTCTTGAGCATAGTGTTGGAGTAGCAGAACTAGGACTAAACAGTCCGTTTGCACAAGTACTCTGGGAATGCTGGATTGGTAAGCCCATCTTAAAGCCGTGAGAACAGCAGCCGCTTCGGTTTGCTGAGGCGAAAGCATGGGTGACCCTGCAATAGCTTCCTCGTAAACCCGCTGATTTTCAGCATCAAAACAAACCCATGCCAAACCAGTTCGGTCACCGACAGAGAGCCAAGAACCATCCACAACAATGCGTATACACGGAGCCACGGAAGTGGATTGCATAACATTCTGCAAGAACACAGGATTAGCATAACTGTTTTGGGAAGAAAGACTAGAGTGAAACCACTCAACAGAAGCATTGTGCTTGGATGAATTCAGTAAGGAAAATAGATCATTTGCTGTCATAATCGTTTGATCGATAGACACAACTTCCCGGTTAAATTCCACAGAATTTCGTTGCAACCAAATAGCCCACAACAAAGCAATGGAATGAATTAAAATCTCCGAGTCGCGAATTTGATGCACCCAGCCCTGAAACCAGGAGAAAAAAGACAAAGGTGTACCAACTCCAAAGTCTAAGCCCAGAACTGACCCGCGCCAAACCCGTTGGGAAATTGGGTAATCAAAAAATAGGTGCTCAAGGGATTCAACATGCTGGGAGCACCGAGAACACAGAGGATCAATAGGCATCCCGCGTTTGTTAAGTTCCCTTTTCGCTGGAAAAATATTATGGAGACATTTCCACACAAACAAGATCCATTTGGGGGTATTTTGAATTGCCATAACCGTTTCCAAACTGCCCAATCCGGATCAGGCCGACAATAGTCTGGAAATTGACAACTCAAAGCTTGTCTATAACCCGATTTTACCGAGTACTCTCCACTTTTGGTCGGACCCCAAACCAATTTATCCTCAATGTCTACCTGAGATAGATGCATTGATAAAATATAAGAAACAACATGATCAGGAAAAAATAGATGCAACAAATTGGTACGCCAAGAGCGAAGCAAGGGATCTATGAAGTGGGCAACCCGCAATCCCGGCCAAAAATCACTCCACCCTCTTCCTCGACAAGGGTTAGAAACTAACGGAATCCATTGATCTTCAAAGGGATTAATACGCTGTCCATTCCCGACAACCCATTGAAGCCCTGAGGCCAATAAAGAATGACCCCACAAAATACTCCGCCAACCCCAGGAAGAGACCGAAGATGGGGTAATGTCAAGAAAAGAGCGTCGTTGACAGTATTTGCCTAGCAAAACATGCGATAATAATAAATTGGGACATGAAAGAATACGCCAGGCTTGCTTTGCTAACAATGCTTGGTTAAAACACGTAAGATGCCGAAAACCCAGACCACCTAGTCTTTTGGCAGGACTTCCTCGAATGTCCTGGATTTCAAATAAAGCAATTATTATAAAAATAAAAATAAAAAATTTATTACCGTTACCTTTGTTAAGGTTTCTCATAAATATAGATTATACCTTTTTATTTTTTATAGAGTAGTTTAAAATAATTTAAATAAGTGTATACTTTAATTTTTTATTAAAATAGTAAATAAAAAAATTATACATTTGAGATAAACTTTTTATTTTTTATGAAAAAATGTAACATAAAATAATAAATAAATTATAAATTTACAATTTTACTCTTAATGTTATGAAAAATATTATTGATTTTAAATAATTTATTAAATTTTTTAATAAATCCGTGTGAATTCACACAAATTTACATGGATAGGTCCTAAGAAGTTTGATAGATTATTGAGAGCATGTAGCGTAACTCCTAATGTCATGTCCTTTCAAATCATCACTTTTCACATGTATACATTGACAAATTTATTTATATTTATGTTTGAGAGTTTTAATGTAACTCTAATAATATGGTGAGTATCCATGTAAAGGTGGGACTCATACTTCTCTTTCTATCTTTCTCTACTCTCTCTCTCTCTCCAACTCATTAGAATTATATTTAGAATTCTCAAATTAAAACTATGTATCATTACTCTTATTTTTATTATTATTTAGGGTTTAGTAGCTGGCAGCAGAGCTCAGCAGCTGCCACGTGACATTTGACAATCTGCAAAGAAGGGCAATTTCATCTTTTCACCAGCTTCTCAGCCACGCTTGCTACGTGGAAACCAAAAAATAACAATTTTTTAAATAATTTTTTTTGGCATTTTATACTACATCATGCCAAACAGTCTCTAGATATTACAATTATTCCTTTATCAATGTGCTAAAATGTAAAATTAATATGCCTACTTACCCAAAAAAAGAAATAAATTAATTTATATATCTATTTTATCGTATTCAAAAACTATGAACTTTTGTAAACTGTCACTTTTTTTTAAGTAATGTCCCTCATATTCGAAAACCTATCACATTGAGGGTTAATTTGGAAAAGGTGATTTTTTTTTAATTTTTTTGACTTTTAAAAAAAAATCGATAAAATAGGAAAGAAAGTGATGTGATTGAAAATAAGTTAAAAATTGACTTTTGAATTTTGGCCATCTTTCCAAATTAGCCCTTAATAAAAGTTTCATTAAACTGTCACACAAGTTGTGTTCAAAAATTTGGAAAGAGATTTATGGATAGAAAATAGAATAATAACAGAGATTATGAAAGAAATATCATTAAATGCATCATGAAGATTTTTCATCAGTGTGGTGCTTTATTGTATATATAATCAAAAAGTGAAGAATCTTTCATGATTATCTTCATGAAATTTTTTTCATAATTCCTAGCATTACTCTAAAAAATAACCAAAAGAAAAAACTGAAAAAAAAACATATTTTTCTTTTTCTAAATAATTAATAAATTAGAAAAAAATATGAAAAGCAAAAATCATTTTTTCCTCACATTTAAATTATCATTTTACCCATTTAAGGAAAATTATTATTCTATCATAAAAAAATAAATAATTTCAATTGAAACTGCTAGCATTTTCACTCTGCATTTTTTCCCTCACATTTAAAATATCATTTTCTTGGTTTAAATCTTGAAATTAAATAAATTAGAAAGCACACAATGGTTTTACCCACATCTATTATTGACAGACTACATTGACATATCAAACCAAAAAAAAAATGAAGACAGCCAAAACAGTCTCCAAGTAGAGAACAGTTTTTGGAATTGATTCACTCTGGTTATAGCGATCCCGGTTCTTTCTCCTTTGGTTGTTGTATCCGGACTTAGTTCCGTGGATGCCGGTTATTGTTTTGAGCTTGTTTCTATCCTTCAATTCTTTAAATTTGAGTTATAGAATGTTTTGGACTTGTTGGTTCTAGGTTGGGTTATGATTGGGAGCAGGTGGCTGCTCCCAGGTTTTTAGTCCTTCGCTCGAGCCAGGGTTTGGTCGCTCGAGCGAGAGTGGAGTTTTGTTCCTGGTGGCTCGAGCCAGAGTAGCTTCGCTCGAGCGAGCGATTGCGTCTAGTTCTGGACCTGAGAGTAGCATTTTTTGGCTCGAGCGAGCTTTTCTTCGCTCGAGCGAGGTTCTGTTTTCTCAGCGAGCTTTCTTGCGAGCGAGGTTTCTGTGTCTGGTCGCTCGAGCGACCAAGTCTTCGCTCGAGCGAGCCTATTTTATATCAGTAGGCAGCAGCGGGGAAAAGATCACTTTTTCATCCCCTTTTATTTTTGAAACCCTAGAACCGACTCTCTCTCTCTCTCTCTCTCAAACTTATCTTCTCTCTAGGTTTTCATCTCCTTCTAGTGTGAATCCATCCTAGGCTCTTTGTAAGAAAGATAGAGGGTGGTTTGGGCTTCGTTCTAATCTGAAGAATAGTGGATTTGGAGCACTTTGATTTCGGGTCATCTTCTCCATTTGAGTTCTCCGTTTGAGGTAGGGATTCTCCTTGTTCCTTTTCAATACTCCGTCTATAGATAGACATGTGGTAGTTTTTGTATTGCATAAAAACACTATATCATGTTGGATTTGTGAAAATCATGAGATTGAACCTTGGGTTGGTTGTTGAATTTGGGTTTATTATCATTTGTTGTGGGTTGGGCTAATTGGAGTGTTAATCAGCATGTTGTTGTTGAAAGGAGAGGAAACCCTAATTTTTATTTGATTTAATAAATTAATAGAGGGGTCTTAATCATTGGGCAAGTACTTATGTATCTTGGGTCTTAATTGTGATTATAGTTGTTTGTTGTGATAATTGAACCTTTTAGGTCAATATTGAGAAAGAGGGAGGAAAACCCTAATTTAATGATTATAACTTTATTTGCATAATTAAATTGGAATGGCTTTGAAAAGAATGTAATAGATTAAGATGAGTTATGGCTTATTGTCTATGGAATTGAATTTGTGAAAACAAAAGATATGAGAATCGGATTGTTGTAATTTGAGTGTTGAATACACACATGTGGGGGTTGTATCTTTAACTACCATGCTAATGTTGTTGTTGGGTTTGTGATCTCATAATGATTGAGTCTTTTAATAGATATACTAAATACCTGCATCTAGAGGTTTTGTTCTTGGTCATCGGTGGAGGATGACACGGTTACGTTGAATTGTCGTGTATACATTACACCATCGTTGATTGGACATCGTATGTGATGAAATGTTGAGATATATTATATATGTATACTTGTTAGGGAGGAGAGAGGGGTTGTACTCCAGTGTGTGTGAGAAAATTGGGGATGAACTCCACACACCTATGTGTTCATATACCTTAACACATTGTTTGTATCCTGATAGTTTATGTGTATGTTTTACACATGTTGGTTATGCCTTGTTGTATTGTGATTGTTGGTGTTATACCCTGCGCTGATAATCAGAGGTACCGTTACCTTCCAGCTAGCGCTTGGAGAACTGTATGCGCTGATAATATAAGGTACCACACCCTTCCTGCTAGCGCCTGGTAAAATGGTATGTTGTTGTGAGAAGTGTATTTTGGCTTACTACGCACCTAGCTAGTAGAGCAAAGTTTTGTTGTTGTTGTTTCAGTGTATCTGGAAACATGGTGGATTGTGTTGGTTACAGTTTTGAGGGCCGAGTTGCCTCATTGGTTTATCTTATGCATGTAGTTGAGTTGTTATCTCCCTTTATAAAGGTATGCATGTATAGTTATGATAGAATTGGGATTGAACTGAAATGGCTTTTGTCTTTTGGAAGTGTAAAGAAAATCAAACATTTTAGAAATATGTGTTGAAAAGGCACATCTGTTGTATGTGTGGAAAATGGAATAGAGTAATGGGCTTAGTGAATCTAATTTCCTAAGTAATGGTTAATATTATAAAAGATTGGAAACGGGGGTCAATGAAAGGAAAAAGGAAAGATGAATCGCTTATAGCGTTGAATGAAATAGTTGTTTTCGAGAAAAGTATATATATATATTTTATGTAAACTGTCACATTATTATTTTAGTACGAGAATGAGTGTTCATGATCATAGCTATCTGTAATGTTGTTATTGTTGAGGATCATGTTGAGATCCCTACTGGACTATATGTTCATCCCAGTTGTTGAATCTTTTTCAGGTGTTTAGCAGGATGTGCTACAAGTATTTGGATCTTCTTAATTGTTGGCCACGGGGCCTCTTTGTTGTAGGCGGAATGCCATATATGTAAAAGGGTTGCACCCTTCATTTGATTATTTATTGTTGTAAGCCTGAGGGCAATTCATTTAGAATGCTCATGTTGTATTTAACTTTCATTCGAATGAGAGAATTGTTGTTCAACACTTTTAATTGAACATTTGAGTTTATTTCCGCATGTTATCTCTGAAATTGAATTAAGTTAAGGAACTTGGTAATGACTTCGAGTAATAAAAAGTGGGGCGTGACAACTTGGTATCAGAGCTACCGGGTTTGAATACCTTGAGCTCGTGGGAAGTGATTTTTATCACAGTGGGTTTACTATGTATAGTGAGGACGTTGCATATAGATATCATGAAAGTTAGGACTTATGTGTTGCATTTATGTGAGCATGGGATTCAGTCTCCTGGATAGTATTCATAACCGGTGAACTTGCTTTGAGGTCCTTTTGGAAACGCGCCTGATCAACGTGGTTTCTGATAGGAATTCCTTGAGAGTTCCGGGATGAGTGGCTATCTTTGTGGACTTGATTCGATTATGTGTTAACATGTTTAGATGTTTATATGCAATAGAGATGTATATTTTATGACTAAGTGTGTCTTGTGACTTAGTGGTGGAGTGTGTGCCTCGGAGAAGGCTATTGTGGTTGGCACTAAGTGTATTTTACTTTTGTGCTTTATAGGATGTCTACACGAGGAAGTAGAGGACGGTTGGGTAGTAGGAGTGTCGGTAGGGGCACAGCAGTTCCTTTAGCACCAGCCGTTGCAGCATCGGCTGTCGGCGAGGATGTCGCACGTGAGATTGTGAGGGCAGTGCAAGACGCCCTAGTTGGTACTGAGGGCGGCAGCGGGCATGCTCTCAAACTTACTAAGGAGTTTTTCCGTTCCGGCCCACCAGAGTTTGTGGGGGAGGCTAAATCGTTGGAGGCAGAGAGTTGGTTAGAGCAGATTACCAAGACTCTTGATATGCTCAGAGTCGAAGATGAGGAGTTGAGGGTCTCTTTGGCGACTTTTCAGTTGAAGGGTGATGCAAGTTATTGGTGGAAGTATGCTAAGAATAATGTAGGTAGCACGTGGGTTGCTTTTACCGAGGCCTTTTGGGCCAAGTATTTCCCTCCTTCCGCTCGGGAAAGATTGAGGGATCAGTTTTTGGAGTTGCGTCAGGATGATACTTCTGTGGCACAGTTTGAGATGCGGTTTACTAGTTTGTCGAGGTTTGCTCCAGAGTTGGTGGCAACAGAGGAGCGTCGTTGTTATGAGTTTGAAAAGCGGTTGTGTTTCGATATTCGAGAGAAGGTAGCTGGATCCTTTTGGAAGGATTATTATAATTTAGTCGAGGCAGCGGCCCATGTGGAGGCCATGGTTGCAAGTGATGATGGGGTTAAGGAGGAGACCATCTCGGTAAGTCCTACGGTTCCTAAACACTCTAGGCTCAGTAAGGGGTGGAGGCGGAAACATGCTCAGTCAGGGGCTGGTTCTTTTTCTTCGCCGGGGATTTCGGACACTTCGGTTGGGAGGTCCAGGGAGGTTCAGGTTTCAGACCAGTCTCAGAGTAGGGGGTCTGGTGGTTGTTTTGTTTGTGGTCAGTTGGGCCATGGTAGACGTTTTTGCCCTTTGCGTGTGAATTCTGTGAGTGTTTCAAAACCTAGTCAGACTCAGTCGTACCCGTCCAGTCGGGGACGCTATCGGTACCAGAAACGGGCAGGCCAGGCTTCGGGAGCCTTGCGAGGGCGACTTATTAGATAGCCTTGTAGTGTTACCCTAGAGAGGGACTTTTGTATTGTTGACCGGTGTACTGTTGGATGCTGAGGCACCATGTTTATGTATCGCATTTGTATGCATAGTATTGTTTGTTTAATCCTCATGTATCGGGGGAGTATGTATGAAATTTCGAACCCTCTATTATATATATTGAGAAGTTGTTGATGGGATCAATGATCCTAGTATTGTTGCTTGCTTGGTACTGTTTATTGAGTTAGTCTTGTGACGGCCTGTGGGCCTTGTTCACTTTTAGAGATTATTTGTTGAAAACGGGAATCCGCGGGTGGATGTGATTGATGTGATGGTTTCGAGAGTTGAGTGGTGTTGGCAAGGTTATGTGGGATTTATGTCTCAAGTTAGCAGGAATGGTACCTGTATGTTGGTTCATGTTTTGGGCTTTACTAGTTAGTGAGTCTGTGGTGACCCCATCGGTTGTATAGGGGTAGTGTTTGTTTTGTGATTGGTTATCAATTGTGGGGTTTGGTTTATGAGTGGATGCAGGCAGCATTCTTTAGAGGAAGAATAGTTTGTGTTCTAGAGTAACGAGAATAGCGTTGGTCAAAATTGTCCTTCGTGATTGGGTTGTTGTAATTGAGGTTGACCATATCGGTCTTCGGTCGAGGAGAAGAGCAGGCTTGCTATGTAGCCATGGGGAGGGAAATGGTGATTCCCTTAGACGCAGTGTAGATGCGGTTTAAATTTTAGGAGATCCGGTGAGATTCCAAAATCTGGGGTTTGTGTAGAGAACTCCGTATCTGGGGTTAGTGGTTTGAGTGGCACATCAGTGTGTGAATTACTGAGTGTGGAGTTCTGGAGTTGATATGTCAGCTTGTTGGTATCGGGTTTGGGTGGACATCGGTCACCTTGAGGTTAGTCTCGTTTGTTGTAGACTTTGTGTGTTGATTAGGGAAAACTGAAATTAATCATCCGGTTGTGTCATTGAATATGACGGTTATAATAATAATGCAAATATGTGTATTGAATGATCATTGTGAATGATTGGATTTTTTTTTATATACATTATGTGTATATATATTGTTTGGGAGGAAATAGGGGATGGACTTCGATGATACAGCACCAAAATGTGTATCTATTGAAAGATTGATATAGCTCATAAGCTTATCTATTGTGCAGTGAAAATGTTTTATATGAGTTACTATCTCATTTAATTGTGTGGCCAGGTTCTGAGCCAGGTGTATGTTATTAAATTGGTTAAGTAAAGGGAGGCGGGATGAAATTGCAAAACCATGAATTTCTTATGCCTTATGTGTTGATAGTATTGTTGTTATTTCTATTAACTATCATTATAGAAATGTTATGTTCTGTGTTGGTTGTGGCATCACTGTGTGCGTGATGGTTGTTGATAGTGTTATGTTGGAGAGAAATGGAAAACAAAACTTTTTCCTAGTGTTTGGGCCACCTAAGGGTGTTGTTGAGAAATTGATTTAATTCAAGGGTTTTGAGGAATCCCAAATGAAAATTTTGGTAAATAAACTGTGGATGATGTTGTGTTTTGGATAACACCGTATTGGTGAAAAATATTTACAAAACTTTTGAGTTTCGCATGGAAAATGAAAGATTTATTTTGGAATGTTAACATTGAAAATTTGACTATCCTTGAGAAATGTCTCTTGAACAAGAAAATGTTTTTCTTATTATTTCCTCAGAAGATTTGCTTTGGTTGCATTCTGGGAGTTATGTTGTTGAATAGTGACTTAGCTGGAAGCACTAGTTGGTTGTTGTATTGTTTCGGGGAAGGTTTGGTTTTGTTATGGCTTCGTACCTAAGTGTTGTCTTTTGGAACGGTGTACCCTTAGTGAGTCTCTTCCTTGGTAAGAGTGGGTTGACGGTTTGTAGTAAGAGTAGTTTCTCTCCTAGTATCGGGGTGTTGGTGTTGTGTGATCAGTTGCTTGTTGTTTTGGCGCATCCTTAATTCGGGGACGAAATTCTTTAAGGGGGAAGGTTATAGCGATCCCGGTTCTTTCTCCTTTGGTTGTTGTATCCGGACTTAGTTCCGTGGATGCCGGTTATTGTTTTGAGCTTGTTTCTATCCTTCAATTCTTTAAATTTGAGTTATAGAATGTTTTGGACTTGTTGTTCTAGGTTGGGTGTGATTGGGAGCAGGTGGTTGCTGCCCAGGTTTTTAGTCCTTCGCTCGAGCCAGGGTTTGCTCGCTCGAGCGAGAGTGGAGTTTTGTTCCTGGTGGCTCGAGCCAGAGTAGCTTCGCTCGAGCGAGCGATTGCGTCTAGTTCTGGACCTGAGAGTAGCATTTTTTGGCTCGAGCGAGCTTTTCTTCGCTCGAGCGAGGTTCTGGGTTGTTGCTCGAGCGAGGACTTTCTGGCTCGAGCGAGGATGTCTTTCTGTGTCTGGTCACTCGAGCGACCAAGTCTTCGCTCGAGCGAGGACGTTTATATCAGTTCGCAGCAGCGGTTCTGAAAAGATCACTTTTTATCCCTTTTAGTCTCAAAAACCCTAGATTCCTCGCTCTCTCTCTCTCTCTCTCTCTACTTACCTTCTCTCTAGAGTTTATCTCCTTCTTAGTGTTGTCCATCCTACTCTTTGTAAGAAAGATAGAGGGTTGGTGGGCTTCGTTTAATCTAAGAATTTAGGGATTGGAGCACTTTCGAGTTTTCGTCATCTTCTCCATTTGGAGTTCTCCTTTGAGGTAGGGATTTCTCTTGTTTCTTTTCAATACTTCCATCTATAGATAGACATGTGGTAATTTGTATTGCATAAAACATATATCATGTCGATTTCTTGAAAACTCATGAGGAGAACCTTGGGTTGGTTGTTTGAATTGGTTTTTTATCATTGTGTTCGTGGGTTGGGCTAATTGGAGTTAATTAGCATGTTTGTTGGAAAGAGAAGGAAAGCCCTAATTATATTATTGATTTAGTAAATTAAAATAGAGGGTGTTACTTAATTCTTGTGCAAACTCTATGTAATATGAGTTGGGTAGGCTTAATGCTGGATTAACTTGCTTGGTTTGTTGTTGAAATTGAACCTTAGTCATATTGAAAAAGGAGGAAAATAATTTAGGATTATGGCTTTATTTGAAATGTAATGGAATTGGTTTTGTGAAAAAGAAGTAGTTTTTAGATTAATCATGAGTTATCTTGAATGGGTCATGGAAGTGTGAATTTTGTGACGAAAATAAAGTATGAGAATGAATTATTGTATCATGAGTGTTGAATACACACATTTGGGGGTTTACCTTTACTACATGTACTATCGTCGTTGTTGGGTTTAAGATCTCATGAGAGTTGAGTCTTTATAATAGGTGTATTAAAATCATACATCTAGAGGTTTGTCCTTGGTCATCAGTGGAGAATGACATGGTTGTGTTGAATTGTCGTGTATGCATTACACCTGTGTTGATTGAACATTATATGTAATGAAGTGCTATGATACATTATATATGTATAATTGTTAGGGAGGAGATAGGGTGTACTCCAGTGTGTGGGAGAGATATGGGGATGTACTCCACACACCTATGTGTTCATATACTTTAACACATTGCTTATGTATCTTGATAGTTTACGTGTGTGCATTACACTCGTTGGTTATGCCTTGTATATTGTAATTATTTGTGTTATACACTGCGCTTATAATCAGAGGTACCGTTACCTTCCAGTTAGCGCCTGGAGAACTGACTGCGCTTATAATCAGAGGTACCGCCACCTTCCAGCTAGCGCCTGGAGAACTGACTTAGCCAGTAGAGTAGAGCTTTATTGTTATTGTCTTAATATATCTGAGTATATCATGGATTGCGATGGTTACAGTTTTGGAGGGCCGAGTTGCCTCATTTGTTGATTATATACATGTTGATGATTTGTTATCTCCCTTTATGAAAGGCATGCATGTATAGATATAAATGTTTTGGGAACAAACCTAAATGTCATTTTGAAATCTTGGAAAGTGTGAAGGAAATTGAGTATTTAAAAATATGTTTTGAGAAAGGCAAATCTGTAGTAAGTATGGAAAATGGGAAAAATGTATTAGGCTTAGTGAAATTGTTTTTCTAAGAAGTCGTTATTGCTATGAAAGATTGAGAATAAGGGGTAATGAAAAGAAAAGAAAGAGGAATCGCTTGTAGCGTTGAATGAAATGGCTTATTTGAGAAAAGTTCATACTTATGTATATTTTGTATAAACGTCACCTTACTATTCTAGTATTAGACTGGGCATTCATGATCATAGATATCTGTAAGTTGTTATTGTTGAGGATCATGTTGAGATCCCTACTGGACTATATGTTCATCCCACGTTGTTGAATCTTTTTCAGGTATTAAACAGGTTGTGCTACAAGATTTGGATCTTCTTATTTGTTGGCCACGGGGCCTCTTTTGTGTTGGCGGAATGCCATTGTTGTAAAAGGGTTATACCCTTCTTTAATTCTTTAATGTTGTAAGCCTACGGGCAGTTGATTTAGAATGCTCATGTTGTATTTAATTTGCACTCGAATGAGAGAATTATCATTTAATTCTACTAGTCGAATATTTAAGTTTATTTCCGCATGTTGTCTTTGAACTTGACTTAAATTAATGGATTGGTAATGATTTCGAGTAATAAAAAGTGGGGCGTGACAACTTGGTATCAGAGCTAACCGGGTTTGAATACCTTGGCTCGTGGGAAGTGATTTTTTTCACAGTGGGTTTACTATGTATAGTGAGGACGTTGCATATAGATATCATGAAGTTAGGACTTATGTGTTGCATTTATGTGAGCATGGGATTCAGTCTCCTGGATAGTATTCATAACCGGTGAACTTGCTTTGAGGTCCTTTTGGAAACGCGCCTGATCAACGTGGTTTCTGATAGGAATTCCTTGAGAGTTCCGGGATGAGTGGCTATCTTTGTGGACTTGATTCGATTATGTGTTAACATGTTAGATGTTTATATGCAATAGAGATGTATATTTATGACTAAGTGTGTCTTGTGACTTAGTGGTGCAGTGTGTGCCTCGGAGAAGGCTATTGTGGTTGGCACTAAGTGTATTTTACTTTTGTGCTTATTGCTTTAGGATGTCTACACGAGGAAGTAGACGGTTGGTGGGATAGGAGTGTCGGTAGGGGCACAGCAGTTCCTTTAGCACCAGCCGTTGCAGCATCGGCTGTCTGCGTCGAGGATGTCGCACGTGAGATTGTGAGGGCAGTGCAAGACGCCCTAGTTGGTACTGAGGGCGGCAGCGGGCATGCTCTCAAACTTACTAAGGAGTTTTTCCGTTCCGTTCCGCCCACCAGAGTTTGTGGGGAGGCTAAATCGTTGGAGGCAGAGAGTTGGTTAGAGCAGATTACCAAGACTCTTGATATGCTCAGAGTCGAAGATGAGGAGTTGAGGGTCTCTTTGGCGACTTTTCAGTTGAAGGGTGATGCAAGTTATTGGTGGAAGTATGCTAAGAATAATGTAGGTAGCACGTGGGTTGCTTTTACCGAGGCCTTTTTGGGCCAAGTATTTCCCTCCTTCCGCTCGGGAAAGATTGAGGGATCAGTTTTGGAGTTGCGTCAGGATGATACTCCTGTGGCACAGTTTGAGATGCGGTTTACTAGTTTGTCGAGTTTGCTCCAGAGTTGGTGGCAACAGGGAGCGTCGTTGTTATGAGTTTGAAAAGCGGTTGTGTTTCGATATTCGAGAGAAGGTAGCTGGATCCTTTTGGAAGGATTATTATAATTTAGTCGAGGCAGCGGCCCATTGTGGAGGCCATGGTTGCAAGTGATGATGGGTTAAGGAGGAGACCATCTCGGTAAGTCCTACGGTTCCTAA
>JAPPVO010007768.1:0-46219 GCA_030407325.1 Camellia japonica
TATAATGTATGGTTGACTACCGGTTAGTATATAAAGTTTTAAATATTCTGTTTCATGTAAGTCAGCACAGCTCATTGGACAACTATATTTATGTATTTGCTTCCGCTAGCCCCTTAATCTTGTTAATCTGTTCAGAGGCCTTCGGTAATCCAAGGATTACTGGCCGGTTACGATGCTATCTATAGGGCGGGTTTGGGGGTCGTGACAGTCGTCAACCACCTACCCTCAGAGGTCGTTCCGGCTCTGGGCGGACAGCTTGTTTGGACTTCGCCACTTCCAAGGCCAAATCTTGACGGAGACGTTCGTTCTCAGCGATCATGTTCTCCAACCTCTGTTTGTTTTTCTTTGCTTGTTCTATGATCGCTTGCATTGTCTCATGCTTTGAAGTCGAGGGTGAGGCGAAGTTCAGGCACGTCTGGCGGCGATAGTCTCCGGTCCAAGCATGTTTTGTTGGAGTGAGGTCGACTCTCTATGTGGTTTCATCAGTGACTATCGAAGGGTCTTCCGTTATGCCCGCCATGGATGTATTTGAGTATTCCCACAGACGGCGCCAATTGTGGAGAAGTGGTTTGGAAATACTCTTCAGATCCTGGGGGATGGTTGTAATCCTCAAATAGACACCTGAAAAGAAATGAACACTCTGGTCGGGGGTGCCGGAATTAGCACTCCGACGGACAAGTCAGTCTCTACTCTCTCTGGATTACTTGTATTTTAAGTTAAGCCTACTAGTTCTTACATACTTCCTCTGACTGATGATCTTGTATTTATTACTCTCTTTCTTGGGCCTCGGGACTGGGCCCACTTTCAATTTGCCGTATAATAATTTATTCGGCTTCGTTTGCAGCAAACCGCTTCTCACTCGGGCCCCTTACTCAATCGGCTATCTGGCCGAATAGGGCAGGATTTAAATTGCGGGACGGGGTTCGAATGAAATATATAATGTTTCGACCCAGTCCAACTATTCGGCCTCTTTCATGACTCCCAATATTCGGCCCCCCATTGGTCCTAGGCCATAATTGAAGCTGTATCAATATCTTACCATCGAATCAAGACCGTCAAGTGTGCGTAGATAGTGGGTGCAACAATGATACTACACGGCGTTGTCAAATAATTGTATTACGATTAGTAAATTGCCTTAAATAAGATCAGGTGAGAATCACTTGGTGAAAGACAATTTCGGTTCCATTCCATTCCAGAGAAGGCTTTCCTCCAACTCATTATATGGGAACTCTTACAACCCAATTGATGTGGCAGCTTATGATTGGCTAATTGTTTATAATTCAAAACTCACTTACTCTTATTTACACATGAAACTTTCCGTTAAAGTTAAATCTTTCTCCTGCAAAATTAATATCAAGAATTGTTTTCAAATTAATTACAACAACTCTTCCTTATCATTTAATATGATTGATATTCCAAATAAAACCTTTTCCTCATGATTTCCATTT
The DNA here is from genome assembly GCA_030407325.1 of Camellia japonica. NCBI lineage: Eukaryota > Viridiplantae > Streptophyta > Magnoliopsida > Ericales > Theaceae > Camellia > Camellia japonica. Next base: position 1,449 of record JAPPVO010007768.1, read on the forward strand.
AACTTTTCAAAAAAATCATTTAAGAAAGAATAATAATAATAATAATAATAATAATAATAATAATATATAATAATAATAATAAAATAAAATCTACTTTGGGAAAATATTTAAAAAAAATGCTCATCTTTTTACATATGTTTTTATTTTTTTTGTTTGAAAATATCTTTTTACTATTTATTTTCATCAATATCTTGAAGCTGTATCAATATCTTCCCATCAAATCTAGACCGTCAAGTGTGAGTAGATATTGGCGCAACAATGATACTACACGGTCGTCGTCAAATAATTGTATTACCAATTAGTAAATTGCCTTAAATAAGATCAGGAGTGGATCACTTGGTAAAGATAAATTTGGTTCCATTCCATTCCGGAGAAGGCTTTCCTCCAACTCATTATGAGGAATTCTTACAACCCAATTGATGTGGCAGCTTATGATTGACCAATTGTTATATATTCAAAACTTACTCTTATTTATACATGAAACTTTATGTTCAAGTTAAATCTTTGTCCTGCAAATTAATATCAAGAAGTGTTTTCAAATTAATTGCAACAACTCTTCCTTATCATTTAATATGATTGATATTCCAAATAAATCTTTCCTTATGATTTCCATTTAACTTTTCAAGAAAAAACCATTTTAAGAAAGATAATAATACTATATATAATTAATAATAATAATAATATAATAAATAATATATAATAATAATATATAATAAATCTACTTTGGGGAAAAAATTTTTAAAAAAATACTCATCTTTTTTTACATATGTTTATATTTTTTGTGTGAAAATATCTTTTTAGTATTTATTTTCATCAAACTACTTCATAGTTAAAAATAATCAAAAACAAATTTTGTTAGTTAAACTATAGAAAGTGAACGTTTTCAAATAATTATTATGAAAAATATTATCCTAAAGTTTAGAGGCTCATATCATATCTAGCAACCAACGAATTACAATAATGCTACATGACTCTCAAAAAACAAAATCCCCACAATCGTCCACTCATCTGTGATTGGTCTAGGAAAAGAAAGGAAAAAAAACAAAAATACATGATTGATCCACATCATTTTATTAGGTCATAAGGGTCCCCAACTTTGGGGGTTCCAAACATTTTTTAATGAATTATAAGGTGTTAATCATTGTATACTATTGATGTATTGGAACGAATTAACTATATTGTAATTAAATTGGTTTCATGATTTAGGGGCAGTGAAAAGTTTGTCAAAAAAAAAAAAAAAAAAAAAAACACAACAACAACAACGCTTGAGAGAATAAGCAATTTAATTATCTAACTAATGTTTTCTTTCCTTGAAAAAAATTCACCACATAAGTTCTTTAGTATTAAGATCAAGCAACTAAAAAATATTGTTGATAGAGTAAAATAATACTTTAAGGTTTGTTTTAGAGACTCAAGCATAATATTATTCTTTTAGAAAGTTAAAATATATATTATTAAAAATAAAAATACTTATAAAACGTGTTATAGGATTCCTAAATCAAATATTTCCTAAAATTTAGTATCCAACATATCTATATATATTATATAAAGAAAGGAGATTTTTGTGAGAAGAGCTAAGAGATCTCTAAGTGCTCAATCTAAATTTCTTGATTTTTAATTTTAAAAAATAATTAATAAATCACACACTAACACTTTCTTTTTTAGAAATAGTGCATTTTTTATTCCTAAAATCAGTCATTCCTTACCATCAAACAAGGAAGGAGTTTTTCAATTAAGAGAAAATAATAAATAAATCGCACACTCAAAAAAAGAATTTTTCAATTAAAAAAATTAATAAATCACACACTCAAAAATTTCATCATAAAATATATTATATTAAAATATTTTAAATTCTTCACCATAAAACATAAAATAATTTATATAATTAAAATTTCGTAAATGTTTTTTTTTTTTTTTTTTCTTCCTCTTAACATGGCCATTACTACTCAACGTATATATCACACCTCATTATTTTCATACTACAGTAAACATTAATAGGGTTTCTTTAGGATTCAAACTCTCAACTCAATTTTTTTTTTAAATTTTTATTTTTTTAATAATGAAAATATTAAGTGTCATTATGTGTTGCATTTTAATTAGTTCAGAATTAAATTCATGGACTTTATGATTAAACCCTTAAATTATGTCACCATAATTACCATTTCAAATTACTTCCTTAATTTAGTATTTACCATACCAAATTTATTTTCAAAATTGCTTCCCTAATTGCATTAATGCATGATTTTGCATGCATTCATACATACACATATGGAAAATAATTAATTCTTTAACTTAAAATTTAAACATTATTGATTCTTTAACATGGTTTGGGCTTCTCTCCAGTCCTCCATCGAATTGGAGAGGTGTTGTTGGCCATGTGGCCCACTTTTGGAACCTATTTTGATAATCTGAACCATTAATATCTTAGAATTCGTTGATTATATCATACCTGTAAAAAATCAAGTCAATCAGATAACACCATCCATGTGTTTGTATCAGTTTTTTATGGGAAAAAAAAATGGACGATGAGAAAATAAATGATTTATACAAAATTGATCCAAACACACAATTTTTGTTATCTGATTGACTTGATTTTTTGTAGGGATGATTTACTCGACAACCCTAAAATGTGAACGGCTCGATCATCAAAACGGCCCAAAAATTGGCCCATTGAGTATTTAATCTGAATCGATAAATTATGATATAATTTATACATACTGTTTAAATTTATTATTATAAATATTTCCACTGATTAATTGTTAATTTTTTAGATTAAGTATAAGATTAAAGTTAAAATATGACATAATTTAAAGCAGTTCTATCTTATAATTTTTTTAATATATGAATATATGTGACTATTTATTTCATAGTGTTAACATAAATATATAATCTTTTACCTAAGTTCAAATTTTTTAATAGATATGCATAAAATATATTCATATTTCTTATTTAAAAAATAAAAAAAATACTTATAGAACTTTATTTACCAATTTAATAAATAAATAGGTCAAATGATTCATAAGTTAGGCATAGATCAAACAATTTTTAATGATTAGGTGAAGATGTGTTGGCATAAATATACAAGTCATTTATGTGTAACTTTGACAAAAATAAATAAAATTTAATTGAATTATAAATCATTTTTACTACAAATTTTAGATTATTTATTTATATGCGTTGGATAAATATACAAATCATTTATAATATTATTTAATTTTAAAACTAATTTTTGATTATTTATTTATACTCGTGCATAGCACTACCAATACACTTTGCCGGCTCTTAATACAAAGTAAAAATAAAACTAACTAAGATTTTTTTTATTTAAAAAGTGATTATTTATTTAGTAGCTTCATAATATAAAAATTGCTAAAATTTATATGTCTGTTGACACAAAACAAAATTAAAATGAATCTTCATTTGATGTTTATTGAATTTTTTTTCTACCTCATTTTTCTAGAATTTATTTAATTTTCTCTTTTTATATTCTTATAATTCATTCTCAAATTTTAACTTTGATTTTTTTTTTATTTTTTATTTATCTCTTTATCTTATATTTACATAACCCACTCTCGCTCTCGCTCTTGATTTTTATGTTAAGTTTATTCTTTTTCAAAGATTTATCTAATTTTCTCTTTCTATATTCGTCTTCAAATTAATTTTTTTTATCTTTGTCTTATATTTATAAGATTTCACTGTTACTCTTCCTTTTCAATTGAGTTTATTCGATTGAGTATATTTAAAAAAAATTAATTAGTTCTGCATATCTATATAAACATAGTGAAATCAGTCAATCTATTATTTTAATACTTATCTAAATTAATATCATAATATTTAGTTAATTTTAATATATTTAGTATTATTTATTACATTTTATTATTTGACCGTGCATAGCACGGGTTTTACGCTAGTTAGAAATTTATGAAAAGTAACAAGCATGAATAAATTTATAATTGTGTATCAATTGATCAATTATAGACTATCACATTATTATTTAAGATGTAAAAATTCTTACATAATAGGTTGGAGGAAAACTTCTCTCTCATCACCCATTGGTTAGTCCTGTTGATCATGGAGAGCATCTCTTACGCAAAGTACTCATTTGACCAAGCTAAGTTGGAGACATTTGGCTAGAAATATATTTTAAAATTGTATTTGATAAGATTTTTAAAAGTTTTACAGAGAGAGAGAAAATTGAAGGGAACAATGAATTAAATAAAAATTATGGTAGCCTTTAAAGAGTTTTAGAATTATGATTTGAGAATAGAATTGTCTTTTAATTTATGAGTTTTGAATTATGATTTGAAAAGAGAAAATTTTTTAGTTATGAGTTTTGAGAAAAGTCTTTGAATTGAGTTTTGAATTTTTTGATGTATATATGAAAAGAGAAAATTTGTTTGGTTATAACTTTTGAAAAGATTTTCAATACTTAATTGAAAAACTTATAACTCATAACCTAACACACACAACTCAAAATTCTATTGAAAATTCTATTCAAAACTCATAACCAAACTCTTTTTAAAATTCAATTAAAAAATATTTATCATCTTGGTCTACAAAAAATAATTTTATGATTAAAAAATATCAAAAAAAATCAGTGTGTTTGTTTGAGTTTTTTGAATTAAATTTTTTGAAAATTGAGTTTTTTGTTTTCGTATTTTTTTGTTGTTAGTGAATATTTTTAAATTTTCTTTTTTTTTTTTACTTTTTTATGCACCTACTTAGATATATCTAAAAGTAAAAATTTGTGAAAAAATATTTTAAAAAATTAATAAATACATAAAAATACAAAAAATGTACTAAATTCTCGTTTTTTTTTATTTTTTTTATTTTTGGTATTTAGTGAATTTTTAAAAGGTTTTTTTTACATTTTTTTTTTTACTTTTTAGTATATTTATGTTAGATATGTCTAAAAAGTAAAAAAATTACTTAAAATATTAAAAAATTCAGTAAAAAAAAACGGAAAACAAAAAGTAGAATTTTCTTCAAAGTGTTTTTGGAAAAAATCTAACCAAGAAAAGTATTTATAATAGGTATAATTTTTTTCCTGCAATGCAACAAAAAAAAAGTTATTGTTCCAGGTCAACCGATTGAACATCCGGGAGAATGTCCGGGTGGACTAACTGAGTAGACCAAAAATTCGAAAATTTTGCCTTACCAAACATGTATCGAAAGAGAGAGGTATGTACGAAATGGTAAGAGCTTTGCTTGGAAGGATTCTGTCAGACGTGAAAAAGAAGTGTGTTTTGAAATGTATGAGAAATTAATTTTTGAACACCCCATCCAAACAGAGGCTTTAAGAGAATGGGTGGAATTATGATTAGAGTGCTGCACCAAACACAACCTAAATTTTTAATCATATTTCTTTTTTTTTTTCTTTTCTCTTTCACAAATTCTAAATTCAAACACGGACTAAACATACAAATCCTTTTGAAAGAACCAAACGTCAAGCAAATTAATTCAATGCAAGTTGGTTGGCCAACAATGCCACATGACCAATGCCATATTGTAATTTTTCTCTCATAACTACATAGCTTTTTTATTTCGTTGACATTCGATCTACATTTGGTCCATTCAAATGAAAAAAGAGAGAACATATTCCTACAAGCGCATGCAACTACATGATGACATATTGAGAAACTATGGGGGTATAAATAGAGAAGTTGAACCTCCAAGTATTGACATCAATGGCATGAAGTGAGTTTTGGAATTTGAATTTGAGAGAGGAAGAGAGGTCTTACATGAAGAAAAGAGTCTTGTTGAGTAGCCAAGGATGACTTGCCTACTCCTCCGAAGGGGTCTCCAGTTCACCACCATTAACCAAATATCCATAGATAGATCACTTGGTGGTACTACTAGAGCTCCTTGGCTATGTTGACAGGCTCTTCTCTTTCATCGCAGCCCTTCTCTTCTTCCATTTGCCATTGGTTTGACAGTATCTAAGTGTCACCATAATTTTTTTGCATGCTCCGATTTGAAGATGCTCGCACACGGGCAGAACCCGGATTTGATTTGGAGACCAAACTAGAAGTAAAAGATTTTGGGGGCAGAACCCGGATTTGATTTGGAGACCAAACTAGAAGTAAAAGATTTTGGGCAGAACCCAGATTTGATTTGGAGGCCAAACTAGAAGTAAAAGATTTTCACCAACCATGTTCAGCTGAGATATTTGAGGTTTATAAATAATAATTTTAAATATGAGACTCTTTACATTTTTCAGTATTGTTGTAACTTTTTTTTTTTTTTTAAATTTAATTTTTTCTCTTTTGAGATGCAAATAACTAACAACTAAATTTTACACTTATTCAAGTTTTGTTAACATATTCTTTTCATCTAATATGACTAATCCGCTTAATAGTCTATTTTAGGTAAGATATTGTTAATTTTAATTTTGAAATTGTTATAAGCAAATCCTTTTACAATGTTATATAAGATGGTTGATTTAGCTTTTTGTCGCTATCCTTGTATTGATAAATGGGTGATTTGGGATGATTTAAATAAGTACACTTTTTGACTTTTACGAAAAAATATACAGAAAAATAGAAAGGTAATGTGACCCAAAAAAGATAAAACGTGTGATTTTGTAGTCGTATTATTTTTAAATAAATTTTTTTAAAGTTAAATAATGTAGTTGATGTTGGGCATTACTTTTAAAATGAGAGTTTTTTTTGTCCTTAAGCTCTGTTTTTAATAGAATATACATATATAATTTCTTTCTTTATTAAGAAAAATGGGATTGCCATGACCTTCTCCGATGCCTACATAGTTCTGTGCGCTGCTCGCACATTAAACACTACAACATATAAGAGTTTTAGACACCAAATGTTTTGGTCTCTAAAAGTGAAAATTTTGTTGCAAAATATATTTATGGACCAATTTTTATCGTCATAAGGATAGTCACTAAAAGGTTGTCTCGAAAAATAAAAAAAAGGCTTTTAGTAACAAAATTTTGAAATGTCACTAATAAATAGACTTTTAAGGATAAAATAATTTGGTCTCAAAATTGTTTATATAGCGATCCCGGTCTTCCTTTCCTTTGTATATTAGTATTCCGGACTTGGTTCCGTGGTTGTGTTGTTGTCTCATTCTCATTTCCTTCCCTTACTCTTTGTATTTGAGTTTTGGGTTGTGTTGGGACAGGTTTGAAATAGGTTGGTTGTGCTTTGGAACCATTGGTTGATGCCCAGAATTTGGCCTTCACGCTCGAGCGGGGCTTTTGACGCTCGAGCGAGGCCTTCGTTTGTTCTCTTCTCCGCTCGAGCGGGCCTTTTGACGCTCGAGCGTAAATTTCCACCTCCCACTGTACTTTTGTCTGCAGGTCTTCAGACGCTCGAGCGGAGTTTTGACGCTCGAGCGTGAACTTTTTTTTTTTTCCTCCGCTCGAGCGGGGAGTTTGACGCTCGAGCGGGGACCATGTCTGCAAAACTTCTAGAAGTGTGCAATCGACGCTCGAGCGGAGCTTTTGACGCTCGAGCGTGAGTCTTGTCTGACTGCTCGGGCGGGGGTTTCCACGCTCGAGCGGGGCGACTGGTATAACATGTCGGGATTTCACCTTTTTGGATCACTTTTTCATTTCCCTTTCTCTCTCTTACTTTCCCAAAACCGATTTTGAGAGCTCCTCTCTCTAGAATCTCCCTTCTCTCTAGGGTTTGATCTAGCTAGAGTGATTCACTCCCTTGGTGTCTTTGTAAAAAGTGTGTTGATCGTTGAGGGCTATCTTTTGATCCGAAATTTTCTTGGTTTGGAGCACTTCGAGATTTCTTCATCTTCTCCATTGGGTTTCATCTATTGAGGTAGGGATTCCTACTCATTCTTATGTGCTTTAACATAGACATTGAGTTATTTGTATAAATGGGTTGATTTGGGAAAGTTAGGATTTGAAATGTGTCATTTTCAAAGGAGGGGTTTTGTTATTTTGACTCATAAATGTGTATTTTTGGGCCTTAAAATGATAGTTTTGATATTGTTGATAATAATTGGACCTTTGGGTCAATATTGAGAAAAGGGGAAAAAATGCCATGTTTAGGTATATTTGGGTCATTAGTGTAATTAATGACAATTGTTGTGGAAATGTGAATTTGAGTTGGAAATAAAGGAATTGGCTCATTATGAGTTAGAATGGTGGAGTTGGATTTATTAATCGCTCACTTTGAAAATGTTGAAATTTTATATCTGTCGAGGCATTTATTATCTGTTTAGAAATATCTGCTTTGGGCTATCGGTGGAGGATAGTCTTGATTGTTGTAGACAATGCATGATGATTAGGCAAACTAAAACTAATCAATTGAATATGTTATCGGATATGACGGTTGGAATAATACATCAAATTTATGTATTGATTGATTGTGTATATGATATGTGTTTATATACATTGTATTGTGTGGGAGGAGATAGGGGATGTACTCCACGGTTTAGGGGAAGATAGGGGATGGACTCCTAAACCGGATGTTATGTGGGAGGAGATAGGGGATGGACTCCATTGATACAGCAAATACGTGTATCTATTGAATTATTGATACAGCAAATCTGTGTATCATTTGTGAAGTATGGAAGTGTTTTATGTGTTATTGATACAGCGAATCTGTGTATCTATTGTGACTTATGGAAGTGTTGTGATATGAGTTGTAATCTCACTTAAATTGTTGAAATGGAAGAATTATTGATATGGGATATAATCTCATTTAAAGTATATGGCCAGGTTCTGAGCCAAGATTATGAATTGAGAAATTGGATAAGTAATGAAAATGGAATGAAACATGGACACATTTGTCATGTATTTGAAATGGGTTATGAATTGATTCATGTGAGTTAAACATTTGTCAAATGCTAATGTTTTAGTTATTGCTCATATTATGTTTAGCATATCTCTACTGGGCGTTGGCTCACCCTATATGGGACATCATTTTCAGGTACAGGTAGTATGCCACCTCCAAGGACGTAGCTTGGGAGGCTTGAGGCTGTTGGACTCTTTTGTTATTTTGGTTGTATTACATGTATATCAAGCCAAGGGCTTATTCTGTGTAGAGTTAGTACTCTCTTTTGTAACCAAGTGTTGACTTGGAAAGTTGTAAGCCTATAGGGCATTTACTTTTGTTGTCAACATGTAATACATTTTGTAATGAATACTCTGATGATATGTAATTATGCTTTATTCTTTTATATTTAAGCATGTCAAGAATGTATGATTTATGGGTTTATTTTGAGGGCGTTACAGTTTATTTTTTGAGACAAAAAATTTAATTCCTAAAAGATAATAATTCATCACTAATGTCTAATTTTCGTTACTAAAAATATAATAACGACACTTTTCACAACAAAAATATTTGGTCCCTAAAAAATAATTTTATCCCTAAATTTTTATCTCTTTATGTAGTGAAGGGTCGTGGCCAGACAACACCCTCCAGTAATAGGAGGAATTTTTTTTTTTTTTTTTTTTATTTGACAGTATAACAAAAATTTAAAATTCGAGACCTTTCAAAAAAGTAACATGTCAAGTGACAGACTTAATATCATAAATTTGAGGCGGTTATGAATATCTCACACCAATCATTAATTGTATCTTCTATGTTATTAGCCAAAACGTCAATAAAAATGTGATAAATCTTAGTATTTAAACCAATCACAAAGGTGGCAAATGGCAATACCCACAAAAAGATATCAAAATGCATTAATGCATAGAACAGCAAGCCACCATTAGCTCCACCTAAAATTAGATCTAACAAAAATCATGACATAAAAGAACCAAACGACCCTAATCACATTCAACAGTACCAAATCAAGAACGTCTAAATTAAACCTTAACCTTCCTACCAGAAAATCAACCCCCAAATGTGTTGTTTTTTTTGGACAATTAATCGTATCAGAAAAAAAAACATTCCTAGTCAATAATAAGCAAAACCATAAATAGGAAGTGCTAGAACCACCATGAACAAACAGAGCTGGCTGCTAGACTTAAACCCCATGGATAAGGGCAGAGATGAAGCACCTTTATGAGGGTCAGATGAAGGCGATGGCAATGGCACTGGAGAGGGAATTGGCGATGATGATGGAGAGGGAACTGGAGACAATGATGGTGGCAAAGGCAATGTGGGAGAGGGAACTGGCAAAGTTGATGGTGATGGTGATGATGATGGTACTAGAGAGGGAACTGGCGATGGCAACGGTGATGGCAATGGTGAAAAAGGACTTGAAGTGGGAGAAGGCGTCGGGGAAGGAGGAGTTCTGGAAACCCTGTGTGGAGGGGTTCAAGGTTAGAAAGATGATTAGAGAGGCAAAACTATGCTAATGGTCCAAGAGTAGTGGAATGACTGGAGAATGAGCAGTAGCAATTGTCTGGGAAGTTGGAGAGTGAATGGCTGGGTGAGGATGAAACAGGTAGCTCAAAAAAAACAATGGTAGTGCACAAATGAGAGCATCTCCCCTAAGTTTCCAAAATTCCGCCTCTTGGACCTTGGGAAATGGGTCCTATTTATAGGCTTTTCCTTGGTACAAAGAAGACACCGAGTGGCCAAATAGAGAGAAACACGTGTCCCTAAGGATCACACAGAATATTCTGCCTTGAGCCACTAGGCTGAAGGTGCCACGTGTCCCTCTGCATGTACTGTGTACTATCTGTTTGCCTCCACAACTACCTTTTTGAGACTCAGCAAGTGTAGTTGCGACGGGAGTGTTTGGTGCTGCAACTCCTTTTTGAGCCTTAGCAAGTGCAGTTACAGCGGGAGTATTTGCCTCTGCACTTGCCATCTCAGCCTGAACCTCAGCAAGTGCACTTGCAGCGGTGAACCTTACCGCTTGTAGCTCAACTTGTCATGTCCCTTTTCGAAAGAAGAATAAGCCCTACAGTATCGGACTCCCGTGGTTCTGAATCTGATCTCACAAGTGCAATGTGAAATAGATAAACACCAAAGAGTCCAAATCCGGCAAATCTTTTGGAAAATCGATTTTGAATCAAATTGCCAAAAATGGACTGCTTTGCTAGATACAGAGTCGCCACCTAAATATTTTTTGGGAAAATTTAGGAAACCCATGACTCGTGCCAAAGGCCACGTGTCCGTCATCACAAAGATTGTCTCGGCTCGGGAACTTAGGTACGAGAGGGGAAGGTCATGAATTTAACACCCCCCCTCGCCCGATCAAAGATCGGCCTCTACTAATCATGATGTGAATCTATCTACATTATATGCTTTTGTTCCGATTATTAGGCTAGCATTACTATGTGATGCACACACACAAGTATAGACTAACTTGCAAAAATTGGAACACTTGATTTCATGTTTATTTTGAAAGGAGTTTGTGAATGTGCCACTCGAAAAAGTGGACTTAAATGTACATGAATCAAACTATCCCAATTCAAGCAACTAGCCTTCATTCACAAGCATTCAAAACAGTTTATCATTTAAGCACTTAGCCTCATGGCAAGCATGCTAGACATGGCAACAATCACATTCATGCAATATGCTAAATCAAATGAAAGCTCACCTAGTACTCCAAGCCAGCCAAAGAGAAACTAGTTAGAAAGATGCATGATTCCTAACTATGCAATATGACTAATGCAACACATGCGATATGCAATTACTAGGCTCGGCTACTAATATGGCATATGAATCAATTTAATAGCATGCGGTCTAAGCACGTATTCGAAGAAGTATTTAAACGACAATGCATGGTTAGACTGATGCGCCGAGCCTCGGTGCATGCAATACAAGTGGATGCGAACATGAGATATGCTAAACAAAATGTGACGCCTTAAACTAACCATCATAAGCTAGTAAATAAAAGGGAGAAAGACGTAGGGTTAGAAGACATATACATTATTACAATTATGCCCACACGCAGGAGAGTCCGAATAAACTAGCTAACTAAGCTAATTAAAGCTAAACTAATTAATTAATTATTACAAACCCAAATGAATAATTTAGCTAAACTACATAACTAATTATTACAAACCGAATGAACTAATTAATTAACTAATCTAGCTAATTAAAATAATTACAACACGAGATGAATTAGCTATACTAATTAATTTACAAAGCCACTATTTTAAGCACAACACTAATATTATTACAGCACAGATCCTGAGAATCGATGGAGGGCTCATGCATGAATGCGGTTACCACCCAAAAAAGTCACTGTTTCTACTGTTGAATGCCTCTGTTGCACAGTAGAACATTTGCACTGATTTCCACCTCCAGACCAACTCTGTTCTACTTCAAAAGCACACTGCTGGATTTTGCACTGGTGGCCGATAGAGGGCCTGCCGTCCACTGCTAATGGCCTGTCAGCCACAGGAGGTGGCTTGCCAGCCATTGATGACTGGACTTTCCTATTGCAACAAAGAGCAAATATAGCAGGGACAGGGTATTCTCAAGGGTTTGTTTGCATAACTCACCTCCTTATCATTTGAACAGCTCAACGGAGTAGTAAGCTTGAATCACAAATCACCAATGGATGCAATTTCAAGTGTGCAAGTTCAATGAATGCAACAAAACAAGACACTCAAAACCACTCCCTAACATGAAAGATCAAGGGAAGTAGTTGACAATGAATCTTGAATCGTTTTCATCACTAATGAGTATGAAACGACTCAAGACTCAAGGGTTCAATTAACGCCCGATTGAACCCAAACCAAATTATTATCTTGCTCCTTTTATTCACCAATTTTATTACTCTATTTTAATTACCTCTCAATTCTTTAATCAATTAAGTCCACAAGTGAATTTAAGTCCTCTAATGAAAAGAGGGCTCAAACCAAGTGTTGCTTTGGGCATGAAAGAGACATCATACCATTGGTAATGAACCTCTAAAAGGGATTAAACCATTAAGCATGACACCTCAATCTCATGCTTAAACAAACAAATAATTTGAAACCGCTTTCAAAGCAAAGAAAAAGCCAAAAATGAGGGAGGTTGTAGAGGTGATTAAAGGTGAGAACAAGTGAGAAAAACACTAAATAAATGCAATTAACTCAAATAAGGTGGTGTCTAAGGCCTAAAACACAAAACTCATGAGGACAATTACACTACAAGCATGCAATATAAGGCTCAAATGCAATGAACACTTAAAATAGTGCTAAATAAGTCCTAAAATATGTTGGGATTAAGACAAAAATAGCTAGAATAATAAGCTAAAACATAAATCATGCTAGGCTAGTAAGCAAAACACAAAAAGGGAGGCTAACCCCTCCAATTTTGGACTTCAAACCGTGATTTGACCATTGAAATGACTCTGAAAATCAATATTTAAAAACTCAAAAAAAGATAGTGTAAAGGTGGGAAACACAAGGGTAAAGGCCTTGAAAATAAGGTGTAAAGAAGGGTGAACCACCCTCAACCTTTATTGGCCTTAAAACCCAAGTTTTAGCCCAAAAATACAGAGTTTTTGCAGCCCAAAAACAATGGGAAAACAGTAGGAAAAAGAGTGATTAAAATAAGTAAAGAGGCAAAGTTTTATACCTTTTGAAGAGGAGAACCAATTCTAGGCAACCAATCAAGGCAAACGCACCCTCAAGAGCTCAAACAAGGCTCAAAGATACCTCAGCTTAAAGATGGAGAGGTTTGGTTAAGAGTGTGTAGGCAAAGGTGAAGAAATTTGCAAAAGAGAGAGAGAGAGAATTATAGAGCGAGCCCCAAAGCAAAAGGGGAGGTCCTCTATATATATAGAGAAACATGAACCTCCCTTAGAAACATCCATCCATACACGTGGGAGCAAATGCAAGCATCTGTGCAAACAGCTGGCACAACTGTCACAAAATATCTGCAAAACACATTGGTGGCCCGCAGGCCACATCAGTGGCCGGCAACTAGAAGCAATGGTCGGTAGCCCATTGCAGTGGCCGGCAGGCCACCAGAGGTTGCAGGCTTGAAAATCTAAGGTTTTGGTCCCAAACAAGGCAACAGGGGTGTAGGGTTTAAAAGGCTCAAAGCTGTGGCATTCTGCTGAGGACTTCGAGCACTTGACAAGTATATAGACTCATCATTGGGTGTGCAAGCGATGACGTCCAAGTCGTAAGGGTGGTCAAAAATAGGGTGTCTACACCGCTGCACTTGCCTTCTCAGTTCTATTTAGTTAGTACATGCATTCTCAGGACTCCATTAGCCTACTGTCGGCCATGTTTGTGTTCACCTTAGCGAAACCTCCACCCTTAGCCACCTAGCCACAAACTCCCCAGCTTCAGGGCGAAGGCCACAGTCAAGCCTGCTATCAGCCGTGCTGTGCCTTATCACCAAGCCTAAGGGGGCTTCCTTGGTCCTGCCTGTGCAACCAAGGCAGGTCCATAACCTGGGGAATGGAAAGGGAGTCCCTTGCGCTCGGCCTATCCTGCTCCCATCTTCGCGGGGTCACCGCGGTATACTGGTATCTCTAGGCATGCTATTAGCTCCAACCAGTAAGCCTTGGGGCCTACTATCAGCGCCAAGTTAATAAACGTTTTGGAGGGGGAGGCCTGCTATCAGCCCTAGGCTAGTAATGCCTTGGGGCCTGCTATCAGCGCCAAGCATTAGCCTCTACTCGTAGAGGGAAGCCTCTCTCAAAGGCTGCTATCATCCTTGGCAGGATATTCCTTCTCTGCAACTTAGTTGCTGCGGTCGTAGTTGTTGCGGTAACCATTTCCGCGGCGAGTTCAGACGGTAGGACCGACAATATTAGAGATGGCGGTGTCGACAAAATGCCTCCGCAACTTGGGCGCTGGAAGTACTACTGCCTCAGCAACTTGGTTGCTTCGGTTTCCTTCTTTCCTCAGCAACTTCGGATGGTGGCGGAACCGAAGATATTAGGAATGGCGGTGTTGAGGCAAAGTGCCTCAGCAACTTTCCCGCTGCATATGTTCCCGCTGTAACTTCACTTAGGCAATTTCCTTTGTGGAGTCCATTTGGACCCTTGGCGAGTCGGACCTACTTCAGCCCACTATTGGCCCACTTTCCCTGGGATTTAGACCATGCTCCTTCAGTCATTCCTAGTCGCCTTAAAGGGCGACCCTAGCACTTAAGTCCATACTTAATTTGGGGCTTAATTTCTGACCCTCTACATTTGCCCCTGCGCACGTGGGGGACAAGCTCCTTGTTTTCCGCGCATACATGACATCAGCAAATAACCCAGGGGTTGCGTTGGTTGGGTCAGAAGTTGCGTCATCTCTGAAAAGGTGCCCCCTTTGACTGATTGGTCATAATGGGCCTAGAGAAGCGTGTTGGCACTCTTTTGCGGTTTTCTTTATAAATAGTGCCCCTTGGGTCCATTGGTCCCCCACTTCCACCACAACACACTTTCTTGTCTCCTTGTCTTCTTTTCTTTCTAGCCGCCACCTTCCAAAGTCTCTTGTCTTTTTTTTATTCTCCTGCATGGCCACCACTAGGTTCCTACCGACAAGGTTGTCTCTCCCAGTACTGAGTGGATGAGGGCCCTATATTTTGGGGGGCTTGCTGATCCACTTTGGAAGGCAGTCGACTCCTTTGTTCCCGAAGCCCCTTCTCTAGAAGAACCTTTGCTCCCCTTTGGTGAGGCCTTTTTGGATGACGCTGACATGGTGAACCTAGCCTCTATGCTGCGATTCTGTGTGGAGCGTGGTGACTTTCCTTACTCATACATCTATTACCGTACCCACCCGAGCCCTACGGCAGACTAGTCTCTTTGGGTTGATGATGTCATTGCGGACAATGATTTTAAGCAGCGCTTGAGCAATGTCCGTCTCTTCTTCAACACTATTTTGATTTCGATGGAGTTGTCCGTGCGTGTAGACACCCATTTTTGACCAACCTTAAGACTCAGACGTCACCGATTGAGCGCTCGGTGATGATGCATATTGTGCTCATTCTGAGGTCATAGAGTCTCAGCTGAGAGCCTTGCCTCTGGACTTCGGGACTCTTTTGCGCTTTGCTTCGGTTTGCGAACCAGGTCTTGTTTTCTCTGTTTTCTCTTCCGAAGGGAGGGAGAGGTCTCGAAGACCATCTCTCAGTGGCCGTAGGCTACGTTTCGTGGTCGTAGGCCTTTTTTTCCCGTTTGGAGACCAGTTTTTCGGTTTTCGAAGCCGTCGGCCGTGCGCCTCGGTTCGGGACCGCTTAACTACCTCCGTTTGCTCCGATTTTTGGCACACACCTTGTTTCCTCTCCTTGGAGGGACACTGTGGCCCGGGAGACCACCTTCGTGGTCATACGCCACCTCCGGTGCTTCACAGCCTATTTTCGGGGCCCCCGGCTGCGCGTTTTGGCCCCCGAACCCTCGTTTTGCATCCGTCTTGGTTCATTTTTGGTGTGGACCCTAGTTTCATTGTTAGGAACATGGTACGGGGGTGGGAGACCGGCAATTCTTCTTGGAGACCACCTTTCTCTTCGCCGCTCGATTTTCTTGGCAGGAGGGTGGTCTCTTTCACTTTTGAGCCACAATTTTGGGTCTTCCATACCACCATTGTGTTGTATTCATCTGGGAGGCCACCAATATGGGTAGGCCGACCAGCTTTTCTTCCTGACCCTTTTGAACCTTGCTAGAATGCTGGTTTTCCTCTCTCCTAGGTCACACTTTCTGGTCTCCCACCATACCACTGAGCTGTATTCACCTGGGAGACCACCAATATGGGTAGGTGTAGATACCCCATTTTTGACCGCCCTTAAGACTTGGGCGTTACTGATGGTTTACTTGGTGGAGAAAGGTGTGCAGGGCAAAGGTTCAATTTCTTCGACAATGAGAGGGTCAAATCCCAACTTCACACCCCATTTTGGACCAAAGCTATTTTGAATGGTTTTTAGACCTAAAACCCTCTCTTTCAAAACTTTTTTGAAATAAAGTTCCTACGATGTTCCGACGCTCGCATTTCGGTAAATGTTGCGCTTTTCGGTAAACCGAGCAAGGACAAAGTGGAGATGAATGAAAGAGAGATGAAATCTTTGAAAAAACTTTCAAAACACCTTGCTAAGGGGTTTGAAGTTGAAGAAAAAGGGAAAAGGAGAGAAGAAACCAAACAGGAGAAGAAGATAGGCAAGAATCGCTAAGAGAGGGACGAGCAGTCCTCGCTAAATCAAGCCTATCTGTCTATACACTTGGAGTTAAACTATGAGGCCACCACCGTTGGAAAGAAGACTTCCAGGGCTTTATTTTTCATTCAAGAATCTCTTAAATTCGAGTCCGGAGGGCGGAGATATGATTGGTTGAAGTTGGGCATCATCCCGGTTGGACCGAAACTGAGTAGTCTTCACCAAAACCAGCGTAACTTTTTTCACAGTCGGAATTTTGATGCAAGGTTGGTGCCATTGGAAAGCTTACTTCCGGGGCTTCAATTTTGACACAAGAATGACCTGAAAAGGAGTTCATATGAAGAAGTTATGCCCGTTTGAAGTTGGACCTGCAGAGCAGATTTTTCCTGCCGACCGACCAAATAGATGGCCGACCGGCCAGAAAAGATGGCCGACCGACCACGTTTGCTAGCCGACGACCTTCCGGAGTATTCTACAGATTGAATGGATGCCAGCTGTGCCAGCTGGAATGCACAGACTCTGCTCCCCATGCACGTGTGTGGCTGTTTTGCACCTTTGCACCCTTTTTGACCCTCTTTTGCACTCTTGCTCAAAGCTTCTTGAGGAAGCTTTGACCCTTTGTCTTGGCTTCCTCAAGAAGCTTGCACCTTTGCATTAGCTTCTCTTAGAAGCTTGGTCCCTTTGACCCTTTTGTATAGCTTCTTTGAGAAGCTTTATGCCATTTCCTTGCTCTATAAAAGAAACCCATCTCCTCCATTGTTTTGGTTCAGAAAAATCAGACCTAATACATACATATAACATATATATCACCCTCTCTCTCATATATCTCCCTCTCTCTCATCCTTGGTGTGTGTTTAAGAGCCTTAAAGTGTGTTTTGACCATAGTATTGCACCAACACACACACATTACACCATACTCCACTTGGGAGGTCTTGAAGGTTTGTTCTTGAGGTTTTGAGGTGGTTTTGATCAGAAGAAGAGGTCTGACCTTGCTGTTCATCAAAAGTTCTTCATGGGTAACTTCTTTGCTTTAGTTTCCCCATTTTTGCATACACTTTTAGCCTATCTTGCATACTGATTTGAGCTTGGTGTATAACATAAAAAAGTTTTGCTTTTTTGTGTTTAAGATACTTCATTAAGACCACTTTGGTGTTTGGGGTTGTTTTGACCCCTCTTAGGCCTTGTTTGGCCTCATTTTTGTGCATTTTTTGTGAGCTTCGGGACCACCTTGTATTGGCCCTCTCACCACTGAAATCTAGAGGATTTAAGTGGTGGGGTGGTGTTTTGAGGTCCTAAGAAGGAGAGGGCCATCCCCTCTCCTTGTTGTCTTGTTTGATGCCTTTTTGGCCTTACAAAGGGGCCTATATTTGCACACTTCTTGAGCTCGGTTCAGGCATTTTTCAGTGGGTTTTAGGACCCCCATAAGCCATTTCTAGAGTTGTTTTGGTCATATTGAGTGTCCCTCTTGCATGTGTATAACAACCCCTTGCATGGCCTTCCAAAGGAGCACCTCATTCTAACATGTGTTGGCTCTATTTCAGTGAGTATTTGGTGTTTATTTAGCATGTTTTATCTCTGTCCCATGTTGGTTTGTTGACCCTTGGCATGCATCATACACTTGCTTTGTATTCCTCTATTTTGCCTAGAAATGCATCTTGCCTTTGGACCACCATGCTTGCATATTTTGGCTTAGCTTTGTGAAGTTTTTGGTCATGTTTTAACATGCTTAAGGTCTGTCTTGGGTCTTTGGAGTCATGCTTTCCATGCTTTGTATAGCTTCTTTGCATTCTAGCTTACTAGCCTTGGGTGTGTGGGTCACTAGCATGCTTTACTTGGCTTGTTCTCATGATTTGGCATCATTGGAGACCACATTTCAGTCCATGTTCCATGCTTGCATACTTGCATTTTCCATCCCTTTCATGCTTTGAAGAGTTGATGGCTTATGCTCCATGTTTAAGGCCTTGTGCATGCATGCTTGTGTGTGTTTTCATGCCTTTGTTGCATCATTTTGGCCACTGTTTTGGACCTAACTTAGAGCCGTCCAATTAGTGTAAGTCCATCCCTTGTATGCCATTCAAGTGCTATTACATTCTCTCATGTTTGCATGCTTTGGTTGCATGTGTTGCATGCTTGAAATCATTTGCATTTGGCATGCATTCCCTTGGTCAAATTACTAGCATGTTGCATGATTAGATTACATCTTGCATGCTCTAAGTAGTTTGCATAGTTGTGGCATGCTTGTTTGCCTTGTTGCTTAGGTTGTGTACCTAATGTGCATTGCATGTTTGCATGCTCCCTTTTATACCATGTTGCATGTTAGTTAACATGCTTAGGTTGCATTGAACATGCATGCCTTGTCCCTTGATTTAGTGATAGGGATTGGGCCCTTATGTGTTTGCGTGCATTACATTTGAAATCAAAGTGCACACTTGATTCTTTGGGCCATCACGCATTGAAATGCGCGATTGATGGTCCGAGAACCAAGAATCATGTCCCCTTTGAGTCATACACACGATAAGGGGTGTGGTTAGGGCATACATTGCTTGAATTGCATTGCCATGCAAGGCTCTGTCCTCTGCTGCTGTCAAACAGGTTCTGCAGGAACTTCTTGCCGATCGACTGCACAGAGTGCCGACCGGCAATAAATTGGTGGCCGATAGCTTCATCAACAGCCGATGACCACATCCTACTGCCGGTGGCAATTCTACTCAGCCGGTGGTGTCTCCCAATGTCCAGGGAAGCAATTCTGAGACTTTGGCAGTCTTTAGAGGGGCAGAGTAGGGAAAACAGAGGCAGTCTATGCATGGCAGTGCACTTCCGAGCAGGACCCGAACATGTGTGCATTCGAGCCTTCTCCTCGAGGCTGCTGTTTATTGTTTCTCTTAGATTAATTAATCCGCTTAATTAATTTAGTTGGTTTGTAATATTTTAATTAGCTTGCGAGTTAGTTAAATTGTATTATTCTTTCAGTCCCTCCGAGCGAGGACAAATTTGTAATAAGTGTGGGTGCGTGTGTGCATGTCTTCCAACCCCCACTTCTTTCTCCCTTTTACTTACTTGCTTTGATGGTTAGTATTAGGACATATTTAAATTAGCATACCTTATGCTATGCATGCGTGCATCATTCATTTGTATTGCATGCACCGGGCTCGGCGCATCATGCAAACTGCATTGTATTTCAAATCTAACTTGAATACGTGTTAGTTGTTGCATTTCAACATGCCATCCATAGACTAGCCGAGCCTATTCTAGCTGCATCCCGCATGTGTTGCATTAGCCATCTTAACATGAACTAGGATCATGCATATGATTACTAACTAGTTTCTGTTTTGGCTTGGAGTACTAGGTAAGCTTTTATGCTTTAGCATACGCATGCGTGTGAGTGTTGCCATAATAGCATGATTACCATGAGGCTAGCTGCTTATGTGTTATAACTGCTTGAATGCCTATGGATAGAGGTTGAATTACCTAAATTGGAACAATGCATTGAACGTGAGTTTTAAGCCCACTAGATAGTGGCAAAACCATCTTTTCTAAAAAAGCCCACTCGAGGGTAGCAAAACCTGCATTTTAGCCTACTTGCGAGTAGCAAACCATTTTCAAAACAAACATGAAATGTTTTGTTCCAATTTAGGCGATTTGGTCTATACTTGTTTGCTGCACGCATAACATAGTAATTCTAGGCTAATAACCGGAATAAGAGCACATAACGTTTTCAAAACAAGATATCACGGTTAGTAGAGGCCGATCTTTGATCGGGCGAGAGGGGGTGCTCATAGCTGACCTTCCCCAATCGTACCCAAGTTCCCAAGCCGAGGCAACTTTGGTGATGACGGACACGTGGCCTTTGGCACCGAGTCAGGGTTTCCTAAATTCTCCCATTAACAAATATTTAGGTGGCGACTCTGTATCTGGCAAAGCAGTCCATGTTTGGCACTTCTTTTTCTAAAAATCTGTTTTCTCAAAACAATTTGCCGGATTTGGACTCTTTGGTTCAGATTAAGAACCGTGACAATTTGAGTCCGAACTGTAGTAGACCTGCAAAACGAACAGAACGGGACTCATCCTCCCGGGGCGTTCGGGGACGTCTACAGTAGGCCGACCACCTTTTTTGAGTTAGAGCTTTTGACCTGGCTGGCCGACCACAAAAGGTGGCTGGCCGACCACCTGGCCTGGTCGGCCGGCCACTTGAACTGGTCAGCCTACTCCCTCCTGTTTTGTCTTCCTGAGTTGCTTCCAGCTGTGCCAGCTGGAAGGCATTTGCTGCATCCTCCATACACGTGTATGGAGGATGTTTAATCTTACTTCCAAGCTTCCAAGAGAAGCTTTAGACCTCTTTGGCTATAAGAGAGACCCTCCTCTCCACTTGCAAGGGTTGAACATTTTGGTCTCAAGATAGATACACTTCTCATCATATCTCTACATCCCAAGCCTCCAAACTCCATTATTCTTGGCCATTTACACTACACCTCTAAGCACAACACCTCCACTATCATCCCAAGCACCTTGGAGGTCATTTTCAGAGCTTGAGGAGTCACTTTCTTGGTCCAGAGCTTGCTGCCTTGCTGTGCTACAAGGGTAAGTCTCTATTTCCCCCATTTTGACATTGTTTTGCTCCATAGTTTAGCTCTATTTGCAAGCATTTTTGGACTTTGACATGAACTAAAAAAAGTCTTGTTTTGAGCTTCTCTTCAAGTTTGTTCAAGGTCTTTTTTCTTTTCGGGGTCACCTTCCCCCTTGCATGCTTCATTTCCTCATGTTTTGAGCCATGCATTAGAGCATTTTTGATGGCCTTCATTTGGCCTTTTAGCCACTGAAATCCAGTGGATTTTCAGTGGCTAACATGTGTTTTTGAGCCCTAAAATCAGAGAGGGGTGACCCTCTCACCCCTTGTTCTCTTTACTAGCTTTGTTGGCCTTCCAAAGGGGCCCCTATTTTCATGTTTCAAAGCCATATTTCAGGCCCTATTTGGTGAGTTTTAAGGTCTACATGAACTCTGTCTGGAGCCCATTTTTCCATATAAAGTGTCTATTATGCATGTGTAGAGCAATCCTATTCAAGGCCTTTCAAAGGGGCTTTTACTTGCATGCTTCCTAGCTTCATTTCAGGCCATTTTTTATGAGTTTTAGGGCCCTCATAACCTCTTTCCAGAGGTGGTTTTGCCATTTTGTATGTCTATCTTGCATGTGTAGAACAACCCCTTGCATGGCCCTCCAAAGGAGCCTATCATTCTTGCATGCATTGACGGAGTTTCAGTGGGTTTTTGGGCATAATTTGGCATGGCATACTTCTGTTTTTGGCCGGTTTGGTGGGCTCTCATATGCTTCATATAGTTGTAGTACAACTCATGGTTCACTAGCTTTCTTTGCATGCTTTGTTGACCCTTGATTTTAGCACTTTTTGGCCTTGCCTTAAACTGATTTTGTGCATATTTTGGACTGCCTTAGCTCTGTTTTTGGCTCTCATGGTCGAATGATGCTTGTTTCGCATGCTTGTAGTTCAATACACTTGCCTAGCTTTGAGATTTGAGGTCCATTGCATGCACATACTGAGGTGTTTTCATGCTTTGGGGTCATTATACATCATATTTCAGAGCTTATGTGAATGCCATATCCTCATGTTTTCTCCTCTTTAAGTGTGCTTGAGAGTTGTGCATGAATGCCTTGTTTTCGGACCATTGAATGAGCTCCATTTCTTTGCATTCCAAGCCATCATTTTAGGCCATTTCCCCACTGTTTTAGACCTGCCTAGGGTCTGTTTGGGGTTGGTTTTGCCACTGGTGCATTGCTTTGTGTACCTCTAATGTAACGCACTTCACTAGTTTCGGCATTCGGGCCATCTAGCTTGCATTGTGTGACATACTTGCATGTTTCGGGACCATCTTTTATGCCATTTCAGAGCTGTATCATGTGCCATCCTATGCCATATTTCATTCCTTGCCATGCCTTGTTAGAGTTGCATGTTGTGCCTTAGGATCGGTCCTTTGCATTCGTGCATCTTTGCATGTATTTCGATTGTCTTATTTTCATCACATGGCCACTGATGTGAGTGTGGCTGAGGTCCACTCATATTGGTTTAAGTCCACCTTGCATTGTGTATGCCATTTGGTTCATGTTGTCGCATGTTTGACCATCGCATTGCGTATGCTTTGATTATGCCTTTGTGTATGTCCATCTTCGTACGTGCGCATTGTGTATGCCATATAGCTCATGTGCATTGTGTATGCCATTTCAGTTCATAGCATCGCGTATGCTAGGTTGCATGTTAGTCGCATTATGTATGCCATCTCATTTGCATCGTGTTTGAGATAGGAGAGTCTAGGCCTTGTTGTGTTTATATGTGCATTCATTTCGCATCGAGTCGTGCAATTCGACTCCTCGGCCATCATGCATCGAGATGCGTGATTGGTGGCACGAGGATCGAGGTGTGCATACATATGTGAAAATACTTTGCCATGCCCCTTTCTTGCTCTCTGTTGCAGCAAACCAGAAATCAGCAACTTTCTAGAGCTTTGCACAGCATTCCGGGATTAATTGCAAACAGAGGCAAATCGGGGCATCGCAAGGAATTTCCCGACGAGGCGACTCGAGCATGCATCTTTCATCATTCGGAACAGAGCTGAGGCGGTCCATTTAGCTTGCATGCTAATTTACTTGCTTTCCTAGTTAATTTGTTAATTAATTAGGGTTTTGTAATATTTAATTATTTATTCGGACTGTATTATTTATTCGGACCCTCCGAGCGAGGGCACAATTGTAATAAGTGTGCGTGTGTGTGATGTATGTCTTCCAACCCCACGTCTTTCTCCCTTTTATTTACCAGCTTATGATGGTTAGTTTAGGGCACGTTTCAATTAGCATACTTATGCTCGCATGTTTGCATTCATTCTGTCTTGCATGCACCGGGCTCGGCGCATCATACTAACTGCATCGTATTTCAATTCCAAGTTGAATACGTGTTAGCTGTAGCATCTCATATGCCATTCTTAGAATAGCCGAGCCTATTGTAGTTGCATTCTTGCATGTGTTGCATTAGGCATTTCAGCATAGTTAGGATCATGCATGGATTTCTAACATAGCTTCTGTTTTGGCTTGGAGTACTAGGTAAGCTTTTATGCTTTAGCATCTTGCATGCGTGTGAGTGTTGCCATGATAGCATGCTTACCATGAGGCTATGTGCTTATGTGATATACCTGCCTGAATGCCTGTGGGTGAAGGTTGGATTATCCGAATTGGAATAATGCATTGACTGTGAGTTTTAAGCCCACTAGATAGTGGCAAAACCATCTTTTCTAAGCCCACCCGAGGGTGGCAAAATCCGCATTTTAACCTACTTGCGAGTAGCAAACCGTTTTTCAAAACAAACATGAGATGTTTTGTTCCAATTCAGGCGACCCAGTCTATACTTGTATGCTGTGCGCATCACATAGTAATTCTAGGCTAATAACCGGAATAAGAGCACATAATGTTTTCAAAACTCGATATCATGGTTAGTAGTGGCCGATCTTTGATCGGGCGAGCGGGGGTGCTCACGAAGTGACCTTCCCCAATCGTACCCAAGTTCCCGAGCCGAGGCAACTTTGGTGATGACGGACACGTGGCCTTAGGCAACGAGTCAGGGTTTCCTAAATTCCCCCAAAATAAATATTTAGGTGGCGACTCTGTATCTGGCAAAGCAGTCCATGTTTGGCACTTCTTTCAAAAAATCTGTTTTCAAAAACGATTTGCCGGATTTGGACTCTTTGATGATTCATCGGTCTTGCATTGCACTCTGCGAGATTAGATACAGGACCGTGACATTGAATCCTGAACTGTAGTGAGCCCAATGAACAAAACGGGATTCCCTCCCGGGACGTTCGGGGACGTCTACAGTTTCTGGCGACTCTGCTGGGGACTTAGAGAACTTGACTCGAACTCATGATATCTGGTTTTGACTACACTTATGTGTTTCTTTGCATTCCATTTGCATTGGTGCGCCTAGGACACCGTGTTTGCCGTATGCTATTCCTGAACTGTTTGCCGGAGGCTCGCTTCGAGAAGCGTGCCATAAGGCTGACCGGTTGCGGGCTCTGCCACAACGGGAACACAAACCCCGATTTTACCGGGGCCCCCCCTTTTTGACCATTCGACCTAGTGCATATCGAAATCCATAGTGACCATTCCAAACTAGGACAGGTTGCTTACCCGATTTTAGGTTGTTTGAAACCGCTGCGTGCGTAGTAAAACCCTAGCTCCTGACAAAATAGGACAGGGAAACCCTACCCCTCCATAGGGATGTTTTGGCTCTCACTTGCTTGCTATGTGCTTTTAGAGTGTGCCTCTACAGGGAATGCATGTATCAGTTTGCAAGTCCGGGTCTCCAGCCCGAGGGCATCAGTATTTGGGGAATCAATTTTACCTGAGGGTATCAGTTTACAGGCAGAATTTGGGGCAGAATTCAGTAAAGAGTGCAGTCATTCAGCTATGCTCAAGTCCATTCTAGTGAAATCAGGCTGAGATGCTCTCTATTTTCTCTTTTGCTAGGTAGTCTTGGAACCGTAGCTTCAGAAGGCTTCGATATCCCCCAGATTCATTGGACTTGTGTTGATAGACTTTGTCAGGTCAGAGATTCGGTTCAAGGGTAACCAGTTTTCCTTCGCCAGTGGTAAGGCAAAGAAGGGCCAGACAGGGTTCATTGGTTCATCTGATCTGACAGTCACCAGTCACATCATCAGTAGACCCGTGATGGCATAGGGTTCGGAAGAATTAGTGGCCGTGATAGCAGCGTTAAATCAGGGAACTGCCGTGCAGGATGAGACTAATGCTGAAACGCAACGCCCATCTGGGGCATCTGCCTCACATCTAGCTTCGGGGCCCCAGCCGAACTTTGACCCACTTCCGCCAGCTGAAAATTTGCAGGGTCCGGATCCCCAAGAAGGGTTG
The DNA here is from genome assembly GCA_030407325.1 of Camellia japonica. NCBI lineage: Eukaryota > Viridiplantae > Streptophyta > Magnoliopsida > Ericales > Theaceae > Camellia > Camellia japonica. The sequence continues at coordinate 27,328 of JAPPVO010007768.1, forward strand.
GCTCAAGCCCGAGTTGTCAAACCCCTGGTGCAGCCTAATGAGAGGCTTTATCCCCTTGATGGTAATGACCTCGATCCGACCGCGGTGAAAATTGTGAACCTTGAGAAGCAATTCAAGAAGGCACAGGGCCTTAACTCCATTCCCGACATTGAGGATGGGCACACCGAGTCTGCCGTACGGCTCCCAGACAGATTCAAAATGCCATATATTGACCGTTTCGACGGGTCTGGAGATCCAATGGTACATATCCGACTTTTCTTGGATGTCCTGAAGCCGATGGGTCTGACTAAGCCACAGAAACTCTCTCTGTATGGAAGAACCTTGTCGGGTGTAGCAGCCACTTGGTACGCTAAGTTGGAGGACAAAGTGAAGCAAGACTGGGAAGAATTGGCTGAGGCCTTTGTCGATCAGTATTCCTACAATACCCAAGTTGAAATGACCATGCAAGAGCTTGAAACAACCCGCCAAAACCCAACAGAGCCTTTTGTGGAATTTGTTGCAAGGTGGAGAGCAAAGGCAGCACAGATGACAGATCGCCGCCCTTCTGAGAGGGATCAAGTGCAGATGATGGTGCGAAACCTCGAGCATGATATGTTGCAAAAGTTGATAGTCGCTCCGCTATTCACTTTCAAAAGTTTGCGTGAACTGGGGGTTCAGGTCGAGAATGCGTTCAACAGTGGGATCATTCCCAGAACAAGTGAACCGACAAGGAGGGCGATTTCAGGGAGTACCAATGCTGGTAGTAGCGTTATTTCCAAACCCACTGAAATCAATACAGTTGCCACAGCCGACCCTTTTGCCAATCCAAGCCTACAAACCGCCGGCCCAGCCCGAGCTCAGGGCAGAACTTTCACCCCCCTCTATATGAGCCTGACTAGCGCACTAAAAGTCTTGATGGAAAGAGGGTATCTCAAACCCCTCGATCCTCAACCTCTACCTGACCCTCTCCCAGCCAAACATAACCCTTCCAAGTACTGTGTGTACCATCAGCAGCGCGGTCATGGCACCGACCGTTGCTACCGCCTTCGTCATGAGGTCCAAAATCTCATCGACAACCGGACGATAGCTCCACCTTTAGACCCCAATGACCAAACATCTCCTCCCCACCTCAACCTCATCCATACACTACCATCCACCTTCGACCCCAACATATACATCACCCCGGCCCATCTACCCAAGCCTAAGGTGTTCATTCCAGAAAGCATGGACTTATGCATGATGGATGCACCTGGACCCCAATCATCTCAAACCCATGAGCCCACTACTTCTGAGTTGATGAGAATGATTGAAGATCTTCAAAGAACTGTGACAGATCTGGCCTCCGGGACATTGTCTCCCTCATCGACCACATCACATACCGGGAATTTCATGACAAAAGGCTCCCCAATCTTGGGACTGGCTGCATTTGAAGAAAGCCAAACCCTTGGCAAAGGGGAAGCAGGTGGTAAGAACAAGGTAGGGGCAAGCATTGGTCCCCATGAACACCTTCAATGGGCTGTTGAGGCTTTGAAGGCCGAAGGACTAAACAAACAGCAAGTGCTTGCAGTGGTTGCAAAAACTGTGGATGATACTTTTGCCACTCAAGTTGGGGGTAGTCTGAATCAAGGGGCAAGCCGAGACAAGAGATGTTGTACCAGAAACACCCCTTTCAGCTCCAATCCTACACTCGGAAGAGATCATCAAAAGTCAGCACCTACCGACCCTTTCGCCGGTACATCCAACACAACCAGCTCACAACCTGCCAAATACCCACCTCGGGGCCAGAGGGTGTTCACCCCACTGGACATGTCTCTGTCAACGGCCCTGAGGGTCCTGATCGAAAAGGGGCATCTGAAGCCCCTGAAGCCGCGGCCATTACCGAATAAACTTCCTCTCTCCCACAACCCGGCAAAGTACTGTGTCTTTCATCAACAAGCTGGCCATGACACTGACATGTGTCTTCGTCTTCACCATGAAATACAAGATCTGATTGATAAAAAGGTCATCTTCGCGTCAGGTCCTGCAAAGTCTATCGGCACTGGATCGGTGAACTTGGGGGATAATGTGACCATGTGATCGGGGGGATGAGCCAGCTGCGGGTGGCGCTCGATTTACTCCAGACGTGGGAATGGCACGCACTGTTTTGAGCATTTGCGAATGCTAGTTTTGTAGTTTCTGACTTGGGTGTTGAGTCAGTTCTGTGGTTTTGTTTTAAGTCTGTCTCTTTGTTTTGAGTCAGTCCTGTTTTGTTAGAGTTAGGTGATTCTGGGGGTGTTACCTCGGGTATCACTATTTTGTTTTGTGTTTGTCTTTTTGTTTCCTTTTGAGTCTGTTTCTGCCAGGGAGCCAGTTGTGCCGACAGTTATGAATGAACAGCAGTGATTTTCACATTCTTGTGTTCGCTTCTGCCTTGTGCCAGTTGTGCTAGCAAACTTGAATGAAACGGCAGTGCATTTCACCTGTTCTTTTGTGCCTTATTCATTACATCGACCTAAGTTTTTCGAAAACTCTTTTTGAACACTGCGGTGAAAACAAAGAGGAAGGAATTCCTCGGGATTTGCAAAAATTTGATCAATTGAGAGAAAGAGAGGCATGCTAAGCCCTTAATGAATGAAATCATGTTTGTTAATATGAGTACTGAGAAGGATCTTGGCTTGATCCAGATTGGTTCTACATTGTCTTCCGCGCGAGCGATTTGTCGCTTTCTTAAAAGATTTCAAAAAAAAATGTTTTGCGCGGTCCTGCGAAGACCTGTATCGAATCGCTCTTGAGATTGTGCAGCCTAGGATCGCTCTCAGCCTCGTGACTCGACCCCTCACTTTCAAACCTTGAACTGGGATTCAGAATGTTCAACGGTCAACCACAACGTAAGGCCTGTGTGGCCGGATCAGAAGTAGCCCTCGAACTAGGGGCAAGAAAGCCAGGTCAAAGAAGATCGGATATGATCAAAAGAAGCTTGCAAAGCTGGATCAGAAGCACCCCTCGAACTAGGGGCAAAAATGTCAGACAGCTCGAAGAGCCAAAGGTGGATCATTCCGCAAATCAATGAAGATCGGCAAGAATGCCAAATCCCAGAAGGGAGGAAAGAAGAAAGTATTGCTGAAGGACAGCCGAGTTCCTATCCACAACACTAGGGGCAAATTCAGCCCCCCATTGGATGGACTCCTGCGTCGTCAGCGAACAGCAGTCATTCTCCTGGATTCAGATGGCTTCAAGATCTCAAAACCATTTGACATGGACAAAGCTACACTTTTACCCTTGAGAGGCTCGCTGGGCCGAAAACCCGGAAGGGCGGCCCAGGCAAAAGTTAGAGCAAGGAAAAAATGCAAAGAACAAAAAAAAAGAAAAATGCAAAGAAAAGAACAAAAAGAAAATAAAAAAAAAAAATGAAAAGAAAAGAAAAGAAAAGAAATGAAAAGAAAGGAAAAACAGAGCTCGCAAGGTTGAAAACCCGGAAGGGCGGCCTTGGCAAAAGTTAGAGCATAAAAGGAGAGGTTAAATACCCGAGTGTACCTTAACCTCAAACTACGTAAGGCTTGATTCCCATCTTTGGGATACGTAGGCAACTTCATTCTGAAGTCCAGCCGTAAAACACTTCAAATTCGATTGTGTCCATGTGATGGTTTTGGTCATCTTTGTCTTCTCTGTATCCAGAGTTCGGTTGTGATCGTCACTCTGAAGACTGATTACAATGCGCTGCGGTGCCATTCAAACAAGGGGCAACTTTCCGTTGCCATACAATGTGCTGCGGTGATATTCAGACTAGGGGCAACTTTCCTTTGCCATGCAGTGCCGTTCAGACAAAGGGCAATTTTCCATTTGTTTTGGATCTGAGGTTGTGCATCTCAAGAGCAAATTCTGCGTCGGTCGAGCAGTGGTCATTTGCAAAAATAGTTTTTGAGAATTTTTAATGAGGTTGACTAATTCTCTCGAAAATTATTCCACTTTTCCAAAACTGGACCATTTCTTGGACCCAAAAAAGGAAAATTTTCAGTGCTCATAATCTAACTCGCATGATTTCAAATCAGAAAATCGAACAAGCACGTTAATCTAACTCTCATTTTGGTTAAAATTGTTTTAAGCAGAAGCCAAAAACAAAAAATGGTCAAAATAATGAACTAGGGGCACAGTTGAGTCAGGTTTTCTGTCTTTTCCCATTGTCAACATACTTGCCAGAAAGGGCACTCTACTTGCCGGAAAGGGCACCATATTCGCCAGAAAAGGGCACGACTGAAGCTAACAGCAAAAGGGCCGAAAAGCTCTCTCATCCTCTAAGCAACGAGGTATCAAGCCAAGTGCGAAGCACGAATTGGAATGGATTGTTTGGACACATCTAATCACACCCAAACTCCTGAGCAGAGCATCGGCAACCGGTGTCAGCTGCTGATTTGCTACACACCCAGTTGTAGTGCAACTCCTCTGTGGGAGGAATTCACTAGCTGTGCGCAGAAGAAAGAGAATCTAGCAGAATGCTAGGGGCAAGAGCCCGCAACTTCTTGTCTATCCATCAACTACCCAGGGGAGGGATAAAAAATGAGAGATTAAAGAATAGAGAGATATGCGCTGAGAGAAAAAGTGAGGAAAAGGGTTTTGTGAGAAAAGCTGAGCCTGAGGGCCGAGTGATGTGAGAATCACAAATAAGAAAGGGTGGGAAACAATACCTAGAAAAATTGGCTCCTCGTGCACCGAGAGGTCTCTTGCCTTTGTAACACAGCTGAGTGTTGTGTATTTTGTTTGTCTCGATTCTTGTTTTGAGTCTTTTGAGTGTCAACAGATGTGTTTAGGTAATTTTACCTTGTTTTTCCTTTGTTGAGTTGTGTTTAGGTTGTTCTACCTTTGTTTTCCATTGTTGAGTCGTTTTGGCTGTGGTCAGTTGTAGGCTCAATACCCGGTTGAGAACCCCTTTTCTCATTTCAATTTCAAAAATTGTTTTGTGCTCAGAGTGCCGTGTCGTTCTCCACATTTGTGCAAAACAGGATTGGTTCTTTCATAAAGCCGCAGGGTTCAACCCAGGTCATGTCAGAATAGTAAAACAAGGACCTATCTGAAGCTATTTAGGTTCCGGACTGCAAAGCAAAAGAAAAGAGGGAAAATTTGGAGCATCTTAGCATGTTTCAACTTTAGCAAAATCCGAGACTGCATTCCAGGTGCACCTTCTCAAGCCTCGCCGTTTCTCTGGAGTATGAGTGTATCTCAACCCCAAGTGTAAGCCTGCTTCAAGTCAGAATGGCAGTCCAAGCAGCACATGTGGTTTTCACATGCCAATGTTATCTTTTGCCAATATAAACAGGGTGTACCCTTTTCGAGCAGAGTGTGTTGCAAAGCCCTCCGGGAGATAAATCGGAGGCACCAGAGTACATGTTTGATGCCCCTCTATTGCATAGAATGTGCACTTTCATATACGCTTCTGTTTCATGCGTGCCACGCATCGTTATGATTTATGCATAGAATGTGCTTGCTTTCGATTCCGCATAGAATATGCTTTGCTTTCAATCATGCATAGAATATGCTTTCAATGTTGCATAGAATATGCCTGTCTTATGCATAGAATATGCTTTCAATATTGCATAGAATATGCTTTCCCTGTTGCATAGAAAATGCCCCCATACTTGCATAGAACATGCATTTCATCGCACTTTTTTGTGCACCTTACTTGCATAGAACATGCATTTCATCGCACTTTTTTGTGCACCTTACTTGCACAGAAGATGCATTTTATCGCACTTCTTTTGTGCACCATCCTCGCACTTTCTTGTGCATTGTATCTCTCTCGCACTGTCTTGTGCACTTTCACATTTCATATCACTCGCACTGTCTTGTGCACCTTGTGGTTGGGTTTCACTCGCGCTGTTTAGCGCATCGCACTATTTAGTGCATTTCAAATCACTCGCGCTGTTTAGCGCATCGCACTGTTAGTGCATTTCAAATCACTCGCGCTCCCTTGCGCATCGCACTGTTTTGTGCAGTTTACATTTGCGCTATTTTGCGCACCTCAATCGCACTGTTTTGTGCAGTTTATCATTCGCGCTATTTTGCGCATCGCACTGTTTTGTATGCAGTTTATCATTTGCGCTATTTTGCGCACCTCAATCGCACTGTTTTGCGCAGTTTATCATTTGCGCTATTTTGCGCATCGCACTGTTTTGTGCAGTTTATCATTCGCGCTAACTGTTTTGTGCAGTTTATCATTTGCGCTATTTTGCGCACCTCAATCGCACTATTTTGCGCAGTTTATCATTTGCGCTATTTTGCGCATCGCACTGTTTTGTGCAGTTTATCATTCGCGCTAACTGTTTTGTGCAGTTTATCATTTGCGCTATTTTGCGCACCTCAATCGCACTGTTTGTGCAGTTTATCATTCGTGCCATTTTGCGCATCGCACTGTTTTGTGCAGTTTATCATTCGCGCTATTTTGCGCACCTCAATCGCACTGTTTTGTGCATTTTACATTCACTCTATTTTGCGCATCGCACTGTCCTGTGCATTGCATTCATTCGCGCTATTTTGCGCACTTCAATCGCACTGTCTTGTGCTTTGCATATCGCATCGCGCTATCTTGCGCACCTTACCTGCACTTGTTAGTGCATTGCATCGCGCTATCTTGCGCACTATTTTATGCATTCACCCTGCTCGTACTGTTTTGTACACCTTTAGCATCGCACTATTTTGTGCATCTGCTTAGCACTATTTTGTGCATTCACTCTGCGTTGCACTGTCTTGTGCACATTGTATTTTTGTATCATTTGCACTGTCTTGTGCACTCTCTGGTCTGGGAGACCTTAAATCCTCTGGTCTAGGAGACCTTAAATCCTGCATCTTCATTCGCACTGTCTTGTGCACTCTCTAGTCTAGGAGACCTTAAATCCTCTAAAGGTGCAATTCCTTTGGTGTTTGTCGTGCCCGAACGACTTCCGATGGTCTGGTATAGCCACCTGCCTGTGTTTGCGGTGAGTTCCTAGAAGACCAACTGAGACGGTGGAAACTAGAGTTCGAATGGCTCATGCCTAGAACGCAAAGGTTCGGGATTTCCGAGACTAAAAGTCTGGTTTAAATACCCAGAGGTATATCCTCGGCTTGAAATCTGTATGGCAGCCCCATAGATTGAGATAGCATGTGTATGCGCCTCAATTCTGGATACAGAACCAACCTAGTCTGTCACCCTGTTGGAGAATAGGGAAAGTTGCGACCATAGTCAGGGAGAAAAGTAGTACCTGCGGTTCAGCCAAGAAGAAACGAAAGATCCCCAGCAGCATGAGATAAGTCATTGCCAATTGCCCCTGCAGGCACGATATTGTATGTACGGTTCATTTGAAGCTGGTGCGACCAGACGAGCCCACAGGTATTGTATCTTCTCCGTGTGAGACGTAGCGAGAATTGAATAATTCTCTTACATCCTTTCTGCATGAAATGTAGTTAGATTTGTATATGCTTGCTTAAAACTGTTGCATGATATGCTTCATTACAGCTTTCTTTGCATGATCATAAGTTATGTTCGGCTTCTTGCATTGTCAGTTGCATTTTGCCCCTGCCTGCGGGACACATCTCTTTGATTATCTTGCCTGTTTGTCTAAGTCTTCGGCCTCGTCAAAAAAGGTCGTCTCTGGACTTTGACATTCACTCCCGTCAATTACGACTTTCGAGTTCTGTCAAAGAGGGGCAACTGTAGACACCCCATTTTTTGACCGACCTTAAGACTCAAACGTCCCGATTGAGCGCTCGGTGATGATGCATATTGTGCTCGTTCTGAGGTCACAGAGTCTCGGCTGAGAGCCTTGCCTCCGGACTTCGGGACTCTTTTGCGCTTTGCCTCGGTTTGTGAACCAGGTCCTGTTTTCTCTGTTCTCTTCCCGAAGGGAGGGAGAGGTCTCGAAGACCATCTCTCAGTGGCCATAGGCTACGTTTCGTGGTCGTAGGCCTTTTTTTCCCGTTTGGAGACCAGTTTCCGGTTTTCGGAGCCGTCGGCCGTGCGCCTCGGTTCGGGACCGCTTAACTACCTCCGTTTGCTCCGGTTTTTGGCACACACCTTGTTTCCTCTCCTTGGAGGGACACTGTGGCCCGGAGACCACCTTCGTGGTCATACGCCACCTCCGGTGCTTCACAGCCTATTTTCGGGGCCCCCGGCTGCGCGTTTTGGCCCCCGAACCCTCGTTTTGCATCCGTCTTGGTTCATTTTTGGTGTGGACCCTAGTTTCATTGTTGGAGGTGGTATGGGGTGGGAGACCAGCAATTCTTCTTGGAGACCACCTTTCTCTTCGCCGCCCGTTTTCTTGGCAGGGGGTGGTCTCCCTCACTTTTGAGCCACAATTTTGGGTCTCCCATACCACCATTGTGTTGTATTCATCTGGGAGGCCACCAATATGGGTAGGCCGACCAGCTTTTCTTCCTGACCCTTTTGAACCTTGCTAGAAAGCTGGTTTTCCTCTCTCCTGGGTCACAATTTCTGGTCTCCCACCATACCACTCGAGCTGTATTCACCTGGGAGCCACCAATATGGGTAGGCCGACCACCTTTTTTGAGTTGGACCTTTTGACCTGGCTGGCTGACCACAAAAGGTGGCTGGCCGACCACCTGGCCTGGTCGGCCGACCACTTGAACTGGTCGGCCACTCCCTCCTGTTTTGTCTTCCTGAGTTGCTTCCAACTGTGCCAGCTGGGAGGCATTTGCTGCATCCTCCATACACGTGTATGGAGGATGTTTAATCTTGCTTCCAAGCTTCCAAGAGAAGCTTTAGACCTCTTTGGCTATAAGAGAGACCCTCCTCTCCACTTGCAAGGGTTGAACATTTTGGTCTCAAGATAGATACACTTCTCATCATATCTCTACATCCCAAGCCTCCAAACTCCATTATTCTTGGCCATTTACACTACACCTCCAAGCACAACACCTCCACTATCATCCCAAGCACCTTGGAGGTCATTTTCGAAGCTTGAGGAGTCACTTTCTTGGTCCAGAGCTTGCTGTCTTGCTGTGCTACAAGGGTAAGTCTCTATTTCCCCCATTTATTGACATTGTTTTGCTCCATAGTTTAGCTCTATTTGCAAGCATTTTTGGACTTCGACATGAACTAAAAAAAGTCTTGTTTTGAGCTTCTCTTCAAGTTTGTTCAAGGTCTTTTTTCTTTTCGGGGTCACCTTCCCCCTTGCATGCTTCATTTCCTCATGTTTTGAGCCATGCATTAGAGCATTTTTGATGGCCTTCATTTGGCCTTTTAGCCACTGAAATCCAGTGGATTTTCAGTGGCTAACATGTGTTTTTGAGCCCTAAAATCAGAGAGGGGTGACCCTCTCACCCCTTGTTCTCTTTACTAGCTTTGTTGGCCTTCCAAAGGGGCCCCTATTTTCATGTTTCAAAGCCATATTTCAGGCCCTATTTGGTGAGTTTTAAGGTCTACATGAACTCTTCTGGAGCCCATTTTGCCATATAAAGTGTCTATTATGCATGTGTAGAGCAATCCTATTCAAGGCCTTTCAAAGGGGCTTTTACTTGCATGCTTCCTAGCTTCATTTCAGGCCATTTTTGATGAGTTTTAGGGCCCTCATAACCTCTTTCCAGAGGTGGTTTTGCCATTTTGTATGTCTATCTTGCATGTGTAGAAACCCCTTGCATGGCCCTCCAAAGGAGCCTATCATTCTTGCATGCATTGACTGAGTTTCAGTGGGTTTTTGGGCATAATTTGGCATGGCATACTTCTGTTTTTGGCCGGTTTGGTGGGCTCTCATATGCTTCATATAGTTGTAGTACAACTCATGGTTCACTAGCTTTCTTTGCATGCTTTGTTGACCCTTGATTTTAGCACTTTTTGGCCTTGCCTTAAACTGATTTTGTGCATATTTTGGACTGCCTTAGCTCTGTTTTTGGCTCTCATGGTCGAATGATGCTTGTTTCGCATGCTTGTAGTTCAATACACTTGCCTAGCTTTGAGATTTGAGGTCCATTGCATGCACATACTGAGGTGTTTTCATGCTTTGGGTCATTATACATCATATTTCAGAGCTTATGTGAATGCCATATCCTCATGTTTTCTCCTCTTTAAGTGTGCTTGAGAGTTGTGCATGAATGCCTTGTTTTCGGACCATTGAATGAGCTCCATTTCTTTGCATTCCGACCATCATTTTAGGCCATTTCCCCACTGTTTCAGACCTGCCTAGGGTCTGTTTGGGGTTGGTTTTGCCACTGGTGCATTGCTTTGTGTACCTCTAGTGTAACGCACTTCACTAGTTTCGGCATTCGGGCCATCTAGCTTGCATTGTGTGACATACTTGCATGTTTCGGGACCATCTTTTATGCCATTTCAGAGCTGTATCATGTGCCATCCTATGCCATATTTCATTCCTTGCCATGCCTTGTTAGAGTTGCATGTTGTGCCTTAGGATCGGTCCTTTGCATTCGTGCATGTTTGCATGTATTTCGGTTGTCTCATTTTCATCACATGGCCACTGATGTGAGTGTGGCTGAGGTCCACTCATATTGGTTTAAGTCCACCTTGCATTGTGTATGCCATTTGGTTCATGTTGTCGCATGTTTGACCATCGCATTGCGTATGCTTTGATTATGCCTTTGTGTATGTCCATCTTCGTACGTGCGCATTGTGTATGCCATTGTCAGTATTATCCATTCAGTCATAGCACGTATGCTAGGTTGCATGTTAGTCGCATTGTGTATGCCATCTCATTTGCATCGTGTTTGGGATAGGAGTTAGCCCAAGCACGGGAAACGAGGGGCGTTTCGTCACTCCACGTGACGAAACGTGTCTCAATTCCCGGTCGCCGACACTCCGATTACCCATGATGGAGTCTAGGCCTTGTTGTGTTTATATGTGCATTCATTTCGCATCGAGTCGTGCAATTCGACTCCTCGGCCATCATGCATCGAGATGCGTGATTGGTGGCACGAGGATCGAGGTGTGCATACATATGTGAAAATACTTTGCCATGCCCCTTTCTTGCTCTCTGTTGCAGCAAACCAGAAATCAGCAACTTTCTAGAGCTTTGCACAGCATTCCGGGATTAATTGCAAACAGAGGCAAATCGGGGCATCGCAAGGAATTTCCCGACGAGGCGACTCGAGCATGCATCTTTCATCATTCGGAACAGAGCTGAGGCGGTCCATTTAGCTTGCATGCTAATTTACTTGCTTTCCTAGTTAATTTGTTAATTAATTAGGGTTTTGTAATATTTAATTATTTATTCGGACTGTATTATTTTTCGGACCCTCCGAGCGAGGGCACAATTGTAATAAGTGTGCGTGTGTGTGATGTATGTCTTCCAACCCCACGTCTTTCTCCCTTTTATTTACCAGCTTATGATGGTTAGTTTAGGGCACGTTTCAATTAGCATACTTATGCTCGCATGTTTGCATTCATTCTGTCTTGCATGCACCGGGCTCGGCGCATCATACTAACTGCATCGTATTTCAATTCCAAGTTGAATACGTGTTAGCTGTAGCATCTCATATGCCATTCTTAGAATAGCCGAGCCTATTGTAGTTGCATTCTTGCATGTGTTGCATTAGGCATTTCAGCATAGTTAGGATCATGCATGGATTTCTAACATAGCTTCTGTTTTGGCTTGGAGTACTAGGTAAGCTTTTATGCTTTAGCATCTTGCATGCGTGTGAGTGTTGCCATGATAGCATGCTTACCATGAGGCTATGTGCTTATGTGATATACCTGCCTGAATGCCTGTGGGTGAAGGTTGGATTATCCGAATTGGAATAATGCATTGACTGTGAGTTTTAAGCCCACTAGATAGTGGCAAAACCATCTTTTCTAAGCCCACCCGAGGGTGGCAAAATCCGCATTTTAACCTACTTGCGAGTAGCAAACCGTTTTTCAAAACAAACATGAGATGTTTTGTTCCAATTCAGGCGACCCAGTCTATACTTGTATGCTGTGCGCATCACATAGTAATTCTAGGCTAATAACCGGAATAAGAGCACATAATGTTTTCAAAACTCGATATCATGGTTAGTAGTGGCCGATCTTTGATCGGGCGAGCGGGGGTGCTCACGAAGTGACCTTCCCCAATCGTACCCAAGTTCCCGAGCCGAGGCAACTTTGGTGATGACGGACACGTGGCCTTAGGCAACGAGTCAGGGTTTCCTAAATTCCCCAAAATAAATATTTAGGTGGCGACTCTGTATCTGGCAAAGCAGTCCATGTTTGGCACTTCTTTCAAAAAATCTGTTTTCAAAAACGATTTGCCGGATTTGGACTCTTTGATGATTCATCGGTCTTGCATTGCACTCTGCGAGATTAGATACAGGACCGTGACATTGAATCCTGAACTGTAGTGAGCCCAATGAACAAAACGGGATTCCCTCCCGGGACGTTCGGGGACGTCTACAGTTTCTGGCGACTCTGCTGGGGACTTAGAGAACTTGACTCGAACTCATGATATCTGGTTTTGACTACACTTATGTGTTTCTTTGCATTCCATTTGCATTGGTGCGCCTAGGACACCGTGTTTGCCGTATGCTATTCCTGAACGTGTTTGCCGGAGGCTCGCTTCGAGAAGCGTGCCATAAGGCTGACCGGTTGCGGGCTCTGCCACAACGGGAACACAAACCCCGATTTTACCGGGGCCCCCCTTTTTGACCATTCGACCTAGTGCATATCGAAATCCATAGTGACCATTCCAAACTAGGACAGGTTGCTTACCCGATTTTAGGTTGTTTGAAACCGCTGCGTGCGTAGTAAAACCCTAGCTCCTGACAAAATAGGACAGGGAAACCCTACCCCTCCATAGGGATGTTTTGGCTCTCACTTGCTTGCTATGTGCTTTTAGAGTGTGCCTCTACAGGGAATGCATGTATCAGTTTGCAAGTCCGGGTCTCCAGCCCGAGGGCATCAGTATTTGGGGAATCAATTTTACCTGAGGGTATCAGTTTACAGGCAGAATTTGGGGCAGAATTCAGTAAAGAGTGCAGTCATTCAGCTATGCTCAAGTCCATTCTAGTGAAATCAGGCTGAGATGCTCTCTATTTTCTCTTTTGCTAGGTAGTCTTGGAACCGTAGCTTCAGAAGGCTTCGATATCCCCCAGATTCATTGGACTTGTGTTGATAGACTTTGTCAGGTCAGAGATTCGGTTCAAGGGTAACCAGTTTTCCTTCGCCAGTGGTAAGGCAAAGAAGGGCCAGACAGGTTCATTGGTTCATCTGATCTGACAGTCACCAGTCACATCATCAGTAGACCCGTGATGGCATAGGGTTCGGAAGAATTAGTGGCCGTGATAGCAGCGTTAAATCAGGGAACTGCCGTGCAGGATGAGACTAATGCTGAAACGCAACGCCCATCTGGGGCATCTGCCTCACATCTAGCTTCGGGGCCCCAGCCGAACTTTGACCCACTTCCGCCAGCTGAAAATTTGCAGGGTCCGGATCCCCAAGAAGGGTTGGCTCAAGCCCGAGTTGTCAAACCCCTGGTGCAGCTAAGCTAATGAGAGGCTTCCCCTTGATGGTAATGACCTCGATCCGACCGCGGTGAAATTGTGAACCTTGAGAAGCAATTCAAGAAGGCACAGGGCCTTAACTCCATTCCCGACATTGAGGATGGGCACACCGAGTCTGCCGTACGGCTCCCAGACAGATTCAAAATGCCATATATTGACCGTTTCGACGGGTCTGGAGATCCAATGGTACATATCCGACTTTTCTTGGATGTCCTGAAGCCGATGGGTCTGACTAAGCCACAGAAACTCTCTCTGTATGGAAGAACCTTGTCGGGTGTAGCAGCCACTTGGTACGCTAAGTTGGAGGACAAAGTGAAGCAAGACTGGGAAGAATTGGCTGAGGCCTTTGTCGATCAGTATTCCTACAATACCCAAGTTGAAATGACCATGCAAGAGCTTGAAACAACCCGCCAAAACCCAACAGAGCCTTTTGTGGAATTTGTTGCAAGGTGGAGAGCAAAGGCAGCACAGATGACAGATCGCCGCCCTTCTGAGAGGGATCAAGTGCAGATGATGGTGCGAAACCTCGAGCATGATATGTTGCAAAAGTTGATAGTCGCTCCGCTATTCACTTTCAAAAGTTTGCGTGAACTGGGGGTTCAGGTCGAGAATGCGTTCAACAGTGGGATCATTCCCAGAACAAGTGAACCGACAAGGAGGGCGATTTCAGGGAGTACCAATGCTGGTAGTAGCGTTATTTCCAAACCCACTGAAATCAATACAGTTGCCACAGCCGACCCTTTTGCCAATCCAAGCCTACAAACCGCCGGCCCAGCCGAGCTCAGGGCTAGAACTTTCACCCCCCTCTATATGAGCCTGACTAGCGCACTAAAAGTCTTGATGGAAAGAGGGTATCTCAAACCCCTCGATCCTCAACCTCTACCTGACCCTCTCCCAGCCAAACATAACCCTTCCAAGTACTGTGTGTACCATCAGCAGCGCGGTCATGGCACCGACCGTTGCTACCGCCTTCGTCATGAGGTCCAAAATCTCATCGACAACCGGACGATAGCTCCACCTTTAGACCCCAATGACCAAACATCTCCTCCCCACCTCAACCTCATCCATACACTACCATCCACCTTCGACCCCACATATACATCACCCCGGCCCATCTACCCAAGCCTAAGGTGTTCATTCCAGAAAGCATGGACTTATGCATGATGGATGCACCTGGACCCCAATCATCTCAAACCCATGAGCCCACTACTTCTGAGTTGATGAGAATGATTGAAGATCTTCAAAGAACTGTGACAGATCTGGCCTCCGGGACATTGTCTCCCTCATCGACCACATCACATACCGGGAATTTCATGACAAAAGGCTCCCCAATCTTGGGACTGGCTGCATTTGAAGAAAGCCAAACCCTTGGCAAAGGGGAAGCAGGTGGTAAGAACAAGGTAGGGGCAAGCATTGGTCCCCATGAACACCTTCAATGGGCTGTTGAGGCTTTGAAGGCCGAAGGACTAAACAAACAGCAAGTGCTTGCAGTGGTTGCAAAAACTGTGGATGATACTTTTGCCACTCAAGTTGGGGGTAGTCTGAATCAAGGGGCAAGCCGAGACAAGAGATGTTGTACCAGAAACACCCCTTTCAGCTCCAATCCTACACTCGGAAGAGATCATCAAAAGTCAGCACCTACCGACCCTTTCGCCGGTACATCCAACACAACCAGCTCACAACCTGCCAAATACCCACCTCGGGGCCAGAGGGTGTTCACCCCACTGGACATGTCTCTGTCAACGGCCCTGAGGGTCCTGATCGAAAAGGGGCATCTGAAGCCCCTGAAGCCGCGGCCATTACCGAATAAACTTCCTCTCTCCCACACCCGGCAAAGTACTGTGTCTTTCATCAACAAGCTGGCCATGACACTGACATGTGTCTTCGTCTTCACCATGAAATACAAGATCTGATTGATAAAAAGGTCATCTTCGCGTCAGGTCCTGCAAAGTCTATCGGCACTGGATCGGTGAACTTGGGGGATAATGTGACCATGTGATCGGGGGATGAGCCAGCTGCGGGTGGCGCTCGATTTACTCCAGACGTGGGAATGGCACGCACTGTTTGAGCATTTGCGAATGCTAGTTTTGTAGTTTCTGACTTGGGTGTTGAGTCAGTTCTGTGGTTTTGTTTTAAGTCTGTCTCTTTGTTTTGAGTCAGTCTTTTTGTTTCGAGTCTGTCTTGTTGTATCGAGTCAGTCCTGTTTTGTTAGAGTCAGGTGATTCCGGGGTGTTACCTCGGGCATCACTATTTTGTTTTGTGTTTGTCTTTTTGTTTCCTTTTGAGTCTGTTTCTGCCAGGGAGCCAGTTGTGCCGACAGTTATGAATGAACAGCAGTGATTTTCACATTCTTGTGTTCGCTTCTGCCTTGTGCCAGTTGTGCTAGCAAACTTGAATGAAACGGCAGTGCATTTCACCTGTTCTTTTGTGCCTTATTCATTACATCGACCTAAGTTTTTCGAAAACTCTTTTTGAACACTGCGGTGAAAACAAAGAGGAAGGAATTCCTCGGGATTTGCAAAAATTTGATCAATTGAGAGAAAGAGAGGCATGCTAAGCCCTTAATGAATGAAATCATGTTTGTTAATATGAGTACTGAGAAGGATCTTGGCTTGATCCAGATTGGTTCTACATTGTCTTCCGCGCGAGCGATTTGTCGCTTTCTTAAAAGATTAAAAAAAAATGTTTTGCGCAGTCCTGCGAAGACCTGTATCGAATCGCTCTTGAGATTGTGCAGCCTGGATCGCTCTCAGCCTCGCTCGATTGGTTCTCAAAGAGTGAACCTTCCCCAAGAGTGACTCATCAAGAGTCCAGATTGGTGCTCGCCCTTCCCAATCCGTACCCAAGTTCCCGAGCGAGCAACTTTTGGTGATGACGGACACGATAGCCTGAGGCAAACGAGTTATGGTTTCCTAAATTCACCCAAATTCAATATTTAAGTAGCGACTCTATATCTGGCAAAGCAGTCATGTTTGGCACTTCTTTCAAAAAATCTATTTCAAAAACGATTTGCGGATTTGGACTCTTTGATGATTCATCGGTCTTTCATTGCACTCTGCAAGATTAGATACAAGACCGTGACATTGAATCCTGAACTGTAGTGAGCCCAATGAATAAAACGGATTCCCTCCCGGGACGTTCGGGGACGTCTACAGTGCGCAAGGTGCAACCAATACTAATACAGTTGTTTCCCGCTGGAGCCACGACACTCACACTTTTGTCTTGGCTTGGGGGAGATAACCCCAACCCTTGAAGATGTTTGTTTTCCTTCGTCTAAGTACCCGTGGGAACTACCCTTTTGACCCCACTTCGCTGACTATTGTGGAACAGACTGCTGTGACTGCCCCCCAGGGTGCATTTCGAGAGGCATAAGTACGACTCTTGGTACAATCTTAGGACTGGGGAACTACTTCCAGAGAGGCCCAAAAGAGGCAAAACCACCTATCTCTCCTAGCTAAAGAACTTTTTCAAGGACATGCAACTAGTCGTGGGTGATGTTACCGACGACAGTTGCGACTTTATAGTTGGCCCCGAGTTACCACGACACTTGTACTTGGCCGCCTTAGTCAGTTATTTCATTTCCTTTTTTGTTCTTCCCAGCAACCCTACTGAGAGTATCGATCCTTTGGTGTTCCCTCTCGCTGTCAAACTGTGGCAGCGGTAGTCAGATCCGCTTGGTCCCTCTCTTTTTGGGAAATTTATATTTTTACTTAACTCATCTATACGGACATGGAGAGATCCATAGGCCGCTATGACGTGTGGAGCTTTGTTCATACCCAGTTTCTGACCGCCTTCTTCAACGAGCGGTTCTCTGCTGTGGGCCCCGTCCCCAAAAGAGAACGAGCCCTTCTTTACCGATGAAGTCCTTGACGCAGAGGGTTGTCCCATCCTAGATGCAGAGGGGCGACCCGTCACAAGACAAGTACGCCAATCTTCTCCCTCGTATTTCCAGATGGTCTGGCATTGGCACCAACAGGCCCTTCGTGGATCACATCAATCACATGGAGGAGTGTGTGTTTCGTCCCTTCACTCAGCCTCTTCCAGGCATCTCTGTGGTTCCATTTTATTTCTTTGAGGCTCGTCTTGTTGATTTCTCTATCGACAGTGTCCTAGCCAACTCCCTTCTTATTGCTGTTATGATACGAACCGGATTTCTACTCGTATGGAATGATGAGGGCAAGTCCAGTGTTGTCTATTGACCGGACAAGGTCCTTAGGCAGTTTGGCATGGATCAGGGCGTCCCACATGTCCCTCCACCTCAAACTAATTTCCACTAGAGCTTTCAGCGGTTTGCCCGTGATTATACCGCTCCACTTGTGGAGGGCTTATGCTTCATGAAGCTTCCCTCACTTGGGAGAGAGGACGCCTTCACTCCTAGTAACAGGTTGTTCCGGCACTACAACCTCAATTTTTTCTTAACTTTTGCAATAGAGCGATCCGGTCGTCCCTGCGGCGGAGCCTATTCCGCAACCCGTCTTATCCCTTCATCTTCTCTCTGGCCGTGGAAAACAAACCAGTATGTTTTGCTGTTTCAAGCTTCTATCCCTGCCTGCGTGGAGGAACCTTACCCATCTGGGGCAATGTCCGTTCAACCTTTGTAAATTGCTTATCCTCAAGTCGGCACAACAGTACGCATACCCGCTCCAGATTAAGAGCAGTCCAGGAGGCAGCGGCGCCAGTTGCTGAGGCTAGCACTTTACCAAGCAGGAAAAGACTCCGAAAGGTACTCATACTTAGAAAATGCTCTGTATTTTTTCATACTTCTTTAGGACTTTTTATCTTCACTTAATA
Organism: Camellia japonica; assembly: GCA_030407325.1. Lineage (NCBI taxonomy): Eukaryota > Viridiplantae > Streptophyta > Magnoliopsida > Ericales > Theaceae > Camellia > Camellia japonica. The sequence continues at coordinate 45,547 of JAPPVO010007768.1, forward strand.
GTCACACGGTCTTCTTCCTTGTCAGTGTTTTATTGGTCTCGGAGCGCGGTACCATTTTGGCTATACCGCTTTCAGATCCCGAAGGCCCTTTGACTGCCATCGGCATTTCCTCAGATTCAGGCGATGACGATGACCTTCCCATTGCTTCAAGGGTCACTAGGCTCAGAACTCGCAGAATGGTACTTCCAGATGTCGAAGAGGAACAAAGTGCTGAGGCCGAACCAGTTGCAAGCGATTGAGCCCATTGCGGAGGCTGAGCCGATTAGTGAGACTAAGGTTGCAGATATGGGGAGAGATCATGATGCCCCATTTGTTGAAAGTGAACAAGTTCCCCCTGCTATGGGAGTTATAGAGGGTGTAGTGTGCTGAGGGTGCAGAGCCCTCAAACCTGTTGATTCTGTCCATTCTGACCATTCCTCTAATCATGGGTAGGATTTTGTCCCTGAGACCAAAAGGGAAGATCGTGACGTAAGAGAGCCGCTGGAAGTTACACCACCTCCCTTTCAAGTTGTATCTGGTGGTTCTTCCCAGTCCACTGAGTATCCATTGGTTCAACAAAGCCCACTTCCAAACGTCCAAGTGGCTGAGGGGTATTTCAAGTGTAGCGGCTACTTCCACTGTTCCTGTTGTGGTCCCTCAAATTTGGACCAACTTGCAGAGGTAGCTGTCACCC
>JAPPVO010007769.1:0-13406 GCA_030407325.1 Camellia japonica
TGGGAGTATAGGTGTTTGGTGGATGCTACAGCTCATATGGAGATTATGATGCAGGAGGAGGACGAGGAGAAGCATAGCGGTTCCAAGAGGAGCCAAGAAGCCAGGGTGATGGCAGGAGACAGAGAGGTTTTAACACTCAGCAGTCTCAGGGGGGTTTTCCTTGATCGACCTTTCCGGTACCGAGTGTAGGTTCTGAGAGAGGTAGTCAGGGAGGCTTGACCTGTTTTGCATGTGGCCAGCTGGGTCACAAGTCTTCGGCTTGCCCGCAGAAGGGAGGGGGTCAGCGAGCTGCTTCTTCTTCAACTAGACCTCAGGTCCAGAGTCAAGGCAGGGGCCAGCCTTTGTCTTGTTATCAATGTGGACAACCTGGGCACCTAAAGAGGTTTTGCCCGCAGTTGAGTGCCACTTCGGGAGCGTCTGGTTCTAGGCAGACGCAGAGTTATCAACCAGCTCAGTCTGTGCAGGCCTCGAGGGCTAATCCGGAGCTTCGTCATCCCAGTCTGTGCAGTAGTCTTTTGCTCCTAGAGGTGAGCAGGTGGATCAGGGGCCTACAGGGCGCGTGTATGCTGTTACCGCGCAGGATCTTGTACCGGCTCCATCAGTTGTGAGAGGTACCTTTCTGTTTTGCAACTCGGTTGCTAGTGTATTGATTGATACAGGTGCGTCTTATTCTTTTGTATCTGCTACATTTGCATCTGTGTTGGAGTTGGAGTTGGCACTGTTAGCATCTCCTGTATGTGTAGTATCACCTGTTGGGGGTGAATTGATTTTGAAACACGGATGTAGAGGTTGTGATATAGAGGTCATCGATCGTAGGCTTCCTTTTTCCCTTTGTTGTTATGTCCATGAAGGGTTTTGATGTTATTTTAGGTATGGACTGGCTATCGTCATACCGGGCTGTTATCGATTGCAACCGCCAGAGGGTTACAGTTTGTACCTTGAGCGGGGAGTGTTTCCATTTCTTGGGGGATCAGGTTGGTAGTGTGTTGCCACCGATGTATGATCCGCAAGGGCGGGGTGAGCTTAGTGGTCTACTTGCTAGCTTCATGAGTGGTGAGTGTGATGAGACCCAGATTGTATTGCCGAGGGTGGTTTGTGAGTATTCGGATGTTTTTTCCAAGGATCTCGTTCGTTTGCCACCTCACCGAGAGATTGAGTTCTCTATTGATTTAGTGCCCGGCACAGCGCCGATTTCTATGGCACCTTATCGTTTTGCCCCAGCCGAGTTGAGTGAGTTGAAGATTCAGCTCCAGGAACTGCTAGATAAGGGTTTTGTTCGCCTTAGTGTTTCACCGTGGGAAGCACCGACCCTCTTCACTAAAAAGAAAGATGGTGCCTTGAGACTTTGTATCGACTACCGGAAGTTGAATCGGGCTACGGTTAAGAATAAATATCCTATGCCTCGTATAGATGATTTGTTTGACCAGTTGAAGGGTTCCCGTTGTTTCTCTAAGATAGATTTGAGATCGGGTTACCACCAGTTGAGGGTCAGGGAGGAGGATATTCCGAAGACGGCATTCCGTACGCGGTATGGCTATTATGAGTTTCTGGTAATGCCATTTGGGCTTACCAATGCACCGGCAATCTTTATGGACTTGATGAACCGAATCTTCCGGGAATTCTTGGATCGTTTTGTAGTCGTTTTCGTGGACGACATTCTGATTTATTCGCCTTCTGAGGAGGAGCATGGGGAACACTTGAGAGTGGTGCTTGAATTGCTTAGAGCCCATAGGCTGTATGCCAAATTTGGGAAGTGTGAGTTCTGGCTAGGGGAAGTCAAATTCTTAGGCCACGTGGTATCCAAGGAAGGAGTGTCGGTTGATACGTCCAAGGTTGAGGCAGTGCAAGATTGGGCACAGCCTAAGAGTGTGTTTGAGATCCGCAGTTTTCTGGGATTAGCTGGGTATTACCTCGATTTGTGAAAGATTTCTCCAGGCTAGCTTCGCCATTGACTAGGTTGACGCGGAAAGGGGTCAAATTTCTATGGAGTGAGACTTGTGAAAAGTCGTTCCAGGAGTTGAAAGTTAGATTGACCACTGCTCCGGTCTTGATTATTCCGGAGAGAGGGTTGGGTTATGCAGTCTATTGTGATGCCTCACGAGAGGGTTTGGGTTGTGTGTTGATGCAAGAGGGGAAAGTGGTAGCTTATGGCTCACGTCAGTTGAAAATACATGAGAAGAATTACGCTACCCATGACCTAGAACTAGCAGTAGTGATTTTTGCCTTAAAGATTTGGAGGCATTACCTTTATGATGAGAGGTTTGAGGTGTTCTCGGACGACAAGAGTTTGAAGTACCTGTTTACACAGAGGGACTTGAATTTGAGGCAGAGAAGGTGGATGGAGTTCATTGAGGACTATGATTTTGAGTTGCACTACCACCCGGGGAAGGCCAATGTTGTGGCCGATGCCCTTAGTAGAAAATCCATTAGTGATGTAGCTGGTATAGCCATCCGGGAATGAGAGATGTTGGGTGCACTTGGCAAGTTTGATTTGCTTATGGGCGAATCCGTTGAGGCTGCGGCCTTGTTTTCTGTTGTTGCGCAGCCTACACTTGTGACTCGAGTGTTGCAGGCACAGAGAGGTGACCTTGAGGTAGAATCCCTCCGAGAGAAGATCTCCAGTGGGAAGGTTGAGAAGGGTTTGACAGTGTATCCCGACCTGAGTGTGAGATACCGAGACCGTTTATTTGTGCCGGAGTCTTGCCGAGAGGAAGTACTCCGAGAGTTTCACCATTCACGTCTTGCGGTGCATCCGGGAGGCACTAAGATGTATCGGGATTTGGGTCGCCAATTTTGGTGGCGGGGTATGAAAAGAGATGTGGCAGTTTTCGTATCAACGTGCCTTACTTGCCAGCAAGTGAAGGCCGAGCATCAGAGGCCAGCGGGTTTGTTGCAACCCTTGCCTATTGCCGAGTGAAAGTGGGAGCATGTCACTATGGACTTCGTTGTAGGTCTTCCAAGGACTCAGCGGGGTAGTGATGCTATTTGGGTGGTTGTAGACCGGTTGACTAAATCGTCGCATTTTTTCCTATGCGCATGAGAGATTCTGTAGATCATCTCGCCGACTTGTATATACGGGACATAGTGAGATTGCACGGGGTCCCAGTGACGATCGTCTCAGATAGAGACCCTCGTTTTACTGCCAGGTTGTGGCAGAGTTTGCAGAGTGCCTTGGGCACTAAGTTGACCTTTAGTACAGCCTATCATCCTCAGACTGACGGGCAGTCCGAGCGTACTATTCAGATCCTTGAGGATATGCTTCGAGGTTGTGTCCTTGACTTTAGTGGGACGTGGGAGAGGCACTTACCATTGGTGGAATTTGCCTACAACAACAGTTTTCAGTCAAGCATCGGTATGGCACCATTTGAGGCCTTGTACGGCCGACCGTGTAGGTCTTCGGTTTGTTGGGCCGAGGGTGGGATGCACCTTTGTTGGGTCCAGAATTGGTGAGGGAAACGACGGAGAAAGTTGAGCTTATCCGTAAGAGGCTTGTTACAGCCTAGAGTCGTCAGAAATCTTATGCCGACCGTAGGAAGACCTTTGGTGTTTGAGGTAGGTGATCATGCCTTTCTAAAGATATCACCTAGGCGAGGTTTGATGAGGTTTGGGAAGAGTGGGAAGTTGTCCCCTCGGTTTATTGGTCCCTTTGAGATTCTTGAGAGGATTGGGGAGGTTGCGTCTCGTTTAGCTTTGCCGCCGCAGTTGTCCGGAGTGCATGACGTGTTTCATGTGAGTATGCTTCGGAAGTATGAGCCGGATCCGTCCCATGTGTTAGATTGGACCGATTTGGAGGTAGATGAGGATGCCTCGTATGAGGAGAGACCGGTTCGGGTCTTGGATAGGCGGGATCAAGTCTTGCAAGGCAAGACCATTCCTTGATAAAGGTTTTGTGGAAGCATCACGGAGTGGAGGAAGCCACTTGGGAACGTGAGTTGGAAGTCCGTGAGAAGTATCCGGACATGTTTGTAGATGTGTAATCATGTAATGAAATTTCGTAATAATTTGAACTTTAAGAGCATTATATATGTCTTAAGTTGTAAAACATTGTAAATGTTTTGGTGAATGGAAGTTGTTTTAACATTTTGTATGTTAAGTGTATTGTGGAAATGCAAGCATGGTGTTAATGTTGCATGTGTTGTGAAATTGTGGAAAACGAATCGAAATTGGTAGATTTCAAAGAAATGCATGTTAATAATGCAGGTTGTTATGCATAATGTGAACTGCCTCTTGAAAGGAAATGAGATTGACCGGTAATGGGTCGGAATGTTTAATATTATGTTGTAATATTATATTGGGAATGGAGAGAACTTGTTTTTGAAAACTTGTATTTAATTTCGGGGATGAAATTCTTTAAAGGGGGAAGGTTATAGCGATCCCAGTATTCCCTTTACTGTTCAGTTGAATTCCGGACCTTGGTTCCGTGGAATTGGTAGTTGCATTTATCTTATCGTCGTCCTTTAATTCCATTTCTTTGAGTTTTAGGATGTGTTGGGCTTGTTTCGAGCAGGTGGGTTGAGCCTTGGTCTAAAACCTTGTTGTTGTGTTTTTGGTCGTCTCCTCGAGCAGGTCTTGGAGCGCTCGAGCGAGATTGCACACTCCCAGTATTTTTGGTGCTCTGCAAAACTTCTGCAGGTTGGTTTTCTACGCTCGAGCGGGTTTCTTGCGCTCGAGCGAGTCGCGCTCGAGCGGGCTTGTTGGAGCTCGAGCGGCTAGTACTTTTTGGTAAAAGTTCTGGAGGGGGAAAATTGCGCTTGAGCGGTCTGGTTTTTCACGCTCGAGCGGGTGTGCTTTATTCTTGTGTCTTGGTGCTCGAGCGGACCTTATTGCGCTCGAGCGGACCATGGTTTTTGTTCTTGACGCTCGAGCGTTTTGTTTTCCGCTAGCGGGAATGCGTATAACAGAGGGCAGCTGGGCATTTTTGAATCATTTTCTACACTTCCTCTCTCTCTCCTACTTTCCAAAAAGATATTTTGAGAGCTTCTCTCTCTAGAAACTCCCTTCTCTCTAGGGTTTGATCTAGTTAGAGTGTTTTCCTGCCCTTTGGCCTTTGTGAAAGTTGTGTTGATCGTCAAGGGCATCGTTTTGATCTGAAAAGTTTAGAGTTTGGAGCACTTTGGTTTTGGTCTCTTCTCCATTCGAGCTCTAACTTCAAGGTAGGGATACCCTACTCCTCTTTATGAGCTTTGACTTTAAATTTTAGCATTTTGATATGTTGGAGGTTGTTGGTTAATTTTGAGAAAGTTTGGGGGTCTTTATGTAATTTATCATAAAAGAGGGTTTTTAACTAAATTGAAACCTTGTATGTTTGTAGCATGGAGAATGGTAATTTCGTTATGAAATTGGTGGGAATGGGACCTTAGGGTCGGTGCTGAGAATTATGGGAATTTGCCCTAATTGGTTTAATTAATTAATTTGTACAATTAATTTGGGACATGAGGAATTGGATTGGAAATGTTGGAATCGGGAATGTATGGGATTAAAGGGTGTAGTTGGATCATTTATCGCTCACCTAATTGAAATGTTGATATATATATATATATATATCCATTTGTGCATTTATTTTTTGTTTAGAAATAACTGCTTTGGGCTATCGGTGGAGGATAGTCTTGATTGTTGTAGACAATGCATGATGATTAGGTAAACGAAAACTAATCAATGGAATGTGTCATTGAGTATGACGGTTGAAAGAATACATTAACTTTATGTATTGATTGATGATGTGTATAATAACTGTTTATATGCATTGTGTTGTGTTGGAGGAGATAGGGGATGTACTCCACGTTTAAGGGAAGATAGGGGATGGACCTCTAAACCTGATGTTGTGTGGGAGGAGATAGGGGATGGACTCCGTAGATACAGCTCATATGCTTATCTATTGATGTATTGATACAGCTCTTATGCTTATCTTTGGAAGTGTGATATAACTCTTATGCTTATCTGTGAAAATGTTGATACAGCTAATAGGCTTATCTGATGATGTGTTGATATAGCTAACATGCTTGTCTATTGTAAAATGGGAAAATGTTTAATATGAGTTACTATCTTATATACGTTGTTTGGCCAGGTTCTGAGCCATGGTTATGAATTGAGGGTTGAATAGATGTGGAAAATGAAATGTAACATGGACTTGTAAGTCATGGAATTGTAATGTGATATAGGTGGAAGTACCAGTGTTGGCCATCTATCAACTGCTAATCTTTTAGTCATTGTTCATAGTTGGTTTAGTGTATTTCTACTGGGTTGTGGCTCACCCTATATGGGAACATCATTTTCAGGTACAGGTAGCATGCCACCTCCAAGGACATAGCTTGGGAGGCATAGAGGCTGACAGACTTTTTGGATGTTTGTTTCTTTTGATGTATTACATGTAAATTCAAGCCTAGGGCTTAATATGTATATGAGTTAGCACTCATTTCTTGTAACCAAGTGCTGGCTTGGAAAGTTGTAAGCCCATGGGACATTTACTTTTGTTGCCAACATGTAATACTGTTTGTAAGGTATTACTCTGATGAATAGAAGGAGGTTGATCTTTTATATGTCAATGCATGTCAGTATTGATGGGTTTAATGTTATTATTTTGAGGGCGTTACACATTCTTATGTGCTTTAACATAGATATTGAGTTATTTGTATAGATGGGTTGATTTGGAAAGTTAGGGTTTGAAATATGTTACTTTCAAAAGGGGGATTTTGTGGTCTAGACTCATAAATGTGTGATTTGGGTCTTATGTTATTTTCACAAGAGGGATTTTGTGGTCTAGACTCATAAATGTGTGATTTGGGCCTTAAAATGGTAGCATTGAAGTTATTGAAGCTATTTCGGGCCTTTGGGCCAATATTGAGAAATGGGGGAAAAAGCCCTAAATTGTTATGGCAAATTAATTCATGAAATTAATTTGGGAATTATGGAAACATGAAATTGAGTTGGAATAATTGGAATTGGCATAATATGAGATGAAATGGTGGTGTTAGATTTATTAATCACTCACCCTTGAAAATATTGATAAATTTATCAGTTGATGCATTTATTATCTGTTTAGAAATAACTGCTTTGGGCTATCGGTGGAGGATAGTCTTGATTGTTGTAGACAATGCATGATGATTAGGCAAACAAAAACTAATCAACTGAATATGTCATCGAATATGACGGTTGGAATAATACATCGAATTTATGTATTGATTGATTATGTATATGATATGTGCTTATATACGTTGTGTTGTGTGGAAGAAGATAGGGGATGTACTCCACGGTTTAGGGGAAGATAGGGGATGGACTCCTAAACCGGATATTGTTTGGGAGGAGATAGGGGATGGACTCCATCGATACAACAAATAAGTGTGTCTATTGTATTATTGATACATCAAATTTGTGTATCATATATGAAGTACGGAAGTGTTTTGTTGAGACTGATACAATAATTATGTGTATCTAATGTGAAGTATGAAATGTTAATTTGAGTTGTCATCTCAATTGAAATGGAAGTATTATTGATATAATATATAATCTCATTTAAAGTATATGGCCAGGTTTTGAGCCAGGATTATGAATTGAGGAATTGAATAAGAAATGGAAAATGGAATGAAACATGGACACATTTGCCATGTAACTGAAATGGATTAAGAATTAATTTTTGTGAGTTAAACATTTATCAAATGCTAATGTTTTAGTTATTGCTCATATTATGTTTAGCATATCTCTACTGGGCGTTGGCTCACCCTATATGGGACATCATTTTCAGGTTCAGGTAGTATGCCGCCTCCGAGATCATAGCTTGGATGGTTATGGGAGTTGAAGACTCTTTTGTTTATTTTTGTATATTACATGTAAATCGAGCCAAAGGCTTAGTTTGTGTAGAGTTAGCACTCTCCTTTTTGTAACCAAGTGTTGACTTGGAAAGTTGTAAGCCTATAGGGCATTTACTTTTGTTGTCAACATGTAATACCTTTTGTAATAAACACTCTGATGAAATGTAATTATACTTTATTCTCTCATTGTCTAAGCATGTCAAGAATGTATGAATTATGGGTTTATTTTGAGGGCGTTACAAGGGTAAATTATGCAAATAGTCCCTGTATTTTACACGATGTGTCAATTTGGTCCTTGTAGTTTCAATTTGCTCAATTTTTCCCCTTAATTTAACGAATTGTGTCATTTTAGTCCAACATATAACGGTGTAACAGCGCCCGCGTGGGACCTCGCTACAGCTCGGACTCTCCTTTTGTGTTGCGGTTCTAAATCCTGAACCAAAGAGTCCAACTCTGGCAAATCGTTTTGATGAAAAACAGATTTTTGAAAAGTAATGCCAAACATGGACTGCTTTGCCAGATTACAGAGTCGCCACCTAAATATTTTTTAATGGGGGAATTTAGGAAACCCTGACTCGGTGCCGAAGGCCACGTGTCCGTCATCACCAAATGTCTTGGCTCGGGAGCTTGGGTACGATCGGGGAAGGTCAGCTATGAGCACCCCCTTTCGCTCGGTCCGAAAACCGGCCTCTACTAACCGTGATATCCGATTTTGAAAACATTATGCGTTCTTATTCCAATTATTAGCCTAGAATTACTATGTCATGCGCACAGCAAACAAGTATAGACTAGATCGCCTAATTTGGAAACAAACATTGCATATCCGTTTGTTTTGAAAATATTTCGGAATTTGCTACTCGCAAGTAGGCTAAAACACGGATTTCAGTGAGTTTTCCCAACTCAGACAATCCAACCTCCACCCACAGGCATTCAAACAGTTTATCTCATATAAGCACTTAGCCGCATGATAAGCATACTGTCATGTTAGCATTCACACGCATGTGGTATGCTAAAGCGTAAAATACTTACATCGTACTCCGTGCCAAACAGAAGCTTATCAGAATCCATGCATGTACCTAAGCATACTGAAATGTCTAATGCAACATGCAAAGTTGTAATCTAGGCAGGCTCGGCTATCCTAGACATGGCATGTGAAATGCTACAACTATCACGTATTCAATTTGGAATTGAAAGTACAGATGCAGTTTGCATGATGTACCGAGCCCGGTGCATTTAAACAAATGCATGGATGCACGCATGCATTGCATAAGGTATAAGGTATGCTAATTAGATATGCCCTAATCTACCATCGTAAGCAGGTAAATAAAAGGGAAGAAAGAAATGGGGATTAGAAGACATACACCCCACTCACACACACTTATTACAAATACGCCCTCACACGGAGGGACCAAAATAATATACAAATTAATTAACTACGCAAGCTAATTAAAATATTACAGATTTCACTAAATTAATCAAATAAATTAATTAATCTAATTAAAGCAGTAAACCGCCTCGGGATGAGGACCGGATGCAACACGCGCTCGGGACTGGCTCGGAACCGCACTGCCATGCACGGATTGCCTCTGTTTCCTCTGCTCTCCTCCTCAGAAAATTGCCAAAGTCCCAGAAGTACCTCTCAGGGAACTGGGGAGTACCACCGGCTGGGGTAGAGCACCACCGCTGAAAGAGGAGGCCACCGGCACAAAATTCATCCATCGGCAGCTTGTTTACTGCCGGTCGGCACTAAACACTGCCGGCCGGCACTAAATGCCTGCAAAACCTGCAACTCACAGCAGCAGAGGACAACAACATGCATGGCAATGTGATTCAAGGTATTTATGCACTACACACACCCCTTATCATGTTTTGGACTCAAAGAGGCACGTGCCTCGATTCCCGGACCACCAATCACGCATTTCCATGCATGATGGCCCAAAGAACCAAGAGTGCAACTTTGATTTCAAATGCATGCAATGCAAACAAGCAAACAGGGTGCTAAACCTCTATCATACTCCACTTCAAGAGTCAAACATGCACAATGCAAATGCAACCCTAAGCATGTCAACTAGGCATGCAACATGGACTATGCAACATACTTATGCAAAGGGTTCAAGCATGCAAACCAATTACATGATGATCTTACACATGACTTAGGCAACTCAAATAGGCTTAAAATCAGTGGCCAAAATGCTAAATCATGAGGGCCAAACACACATGCACACATGCACAAGTTAAGGCACCAACACTTAAGCATAATTAAGCAACTCTTAAACACACCTAAGAGGCACAAATATGGACCATTAGTATGCATAGTAAGCTCTGAAAGCATGCAAAACATGGTGCCAAACCAACTAACAAAGCAAGCCAAACAAGGGATACAAATGGTCCAAGCATTAAAGCAAGCCAATGAGGCTTTGAACCCACCTAGTACACCATACATGGCAATACTTAAAACTAAAATCAGAGTTTTAACACATAAAACTAAGTCTAAAGGACCACCTAGATGGCATCTAGATGACATGAAACCAAAGGCATGCATTAAGGCCAAAACATGGAGCATACAACACATGCTTTTGAAACACTAAAGAGGCAACTAAGGCAGCATACAAGCACACCAAAGAGACTGAAATAGCATGCTAGGTGGTTCCAAGCCACTAAAATGATGCAAACAAGGCATGCTATACATTCATGCTCTTAAGGCCAACAAGCCAAATACAAAGAGGCTATATAATGCATGCTAAGATTGACCAAAATGACTATGGACAGACCTAAAACACGGCAATATGAGCACAAAATCTTCACAAATGCAAGCCTAAAACATGCTAGAAACTAAGGCACACAACTTAGGCATGTTAAGGGACCAAAGAGGCATTACAAGGCAACTATGCTAATCATGCATGGGGGACCAAAACCAACTTATAACAATGTCATATTAGGGCATAATAAACATAAAATGCAACCAAGACATGCTCAACAAACAACCAAACATGGTGCTCCTTTGGAGGCCAAAACTTGCCCTTTCCAAGGACATCAAGGAGAGGGGGTGGCCCTCCCCTTTTGGAGACTTCAAGGCACCATCTCCACCACTGAAATCCCTCAAGATTTCAGTGGTGGAGAGGCCCAAGCACCAAAGTCTCGGATCTCCACAAAATGCACAAAAAGGGGCCTTTTCAAGGCCTAAGGGTGGTCAAACTTGCTCAAACCACCAAGCACTCTTAATAAACAATAAAGAGGCTTAAAAAACAGAACTTTTATGTGTTAAAGACTAAGCACAAAAACAGTCCAAAACTAGGCAAAAATGGAGTGCAAGAATGGGGTAAAAAGAGCTAGTTTCTTACCCTTGATGACCACCTTCACAAAGGTTGATGTTGTTGCTTCCTTGAGCTTCAAATCAGCCAAAAACTTCAAGAATAAGCTCTGATTTTTGAGGACACCAAGGAAAGGTGGAAGACTAGGTGTTTTGTGCAATAATGTGAACCAAAACACCTAGAGTACAAAAGAGAAAGAGAGAGATATGATGTGTATCTATTCTAACCCTAGAAACCAGAGCTTGGTTCTCTCTAAAAATGGCTAAGTCTCTCAAGAACTTCAACCCTTGAGTCAAGAGAAGAGGCCCCTCTTGTATAGGCACAAAACTTACAAGTTAAGCAAGCCTAAAGGCTCATCCCTCCATACACGTGTATGGAGGGGAGCAAAAAGTGATACAGCTGTCTAAAAATATCTGATAAAGCAGCTGTACAGTAGTCAGCAGGGCAAAATGGTCATTTGCCAAAATTGACTGCCGACCGGCACAAAAGAGTGCCAACCGGCACAAAAGAGTGCTGACCGGCACAATATAGTGCCGGTGGCAACACCAACCAGCCGGTGGCCTCTAGCCACTGCCGGTGGTGTGTGGGGATGCCTCACAAGGCATTCCCTGCCCCTCCAAGGCAGAACACAAGTGTTTGGTGCAAAACCAGACACAGAACGGTCAAGTTCGGAGATCCTGAGGCAAGGCGCGTAGCCGAGAACTCCGGGAACTCCAAACAAACACGAACATGGATGATCACCGAGTGTTCCAACGGTGACGTCCAAGTCTTGAGGACGGTCAAAAATGGGGTGTCTACAGTTGCCCCTCTTTGACAGAACTCGAAAGTCATAAGAATGACGGGGGTGAATGTCAAAGCCCAGAGACGACCCATTTTTGACAAGGCCGAAGACTTGGACAAACATACAAAGTGCAAATGGTTGAACTCGCAAGCTGCCTACGTATCCCTTAGGAATCAAACCAGCGTAGTTCAGGCACAGGCATACAAGCCGCAGATAAGGTATGCGCCCGTAGGCGGGGGCAAGATGCAACTGACGATGCAAAAGGCCGAGCATAACTTATGATCATGCAAAGAAAGCTGTAACGAAGCACACATGCGACAGTTATAAGCTAGCATACAACAATCTACACTACAATGTAGAAAGGATGTAAGAGAATTATGCAATTCTCAATACGTCTCACTCGGAGGATACAATACCTGTGCGGCTCGTCCGGTTGCACCGGCCTCAAATGAGCCGTACATACAATATCGTGCCTGCAAAGAAAGCAAACTTAGCAGGTACAATATTGTTAGCAACATGCATGACAATGCAATGATGTAATGCAAAATGATATGCAAAATATACAAAACTATGTATAAATAATGCAAATGATATGCAATGCAATTGAAACCGTGCAAACTACATGCAGGGCAATTGAATCATGATTCAATCATGAGCGGTTCAAAACCACACGAATGTCAAATAGATGGATGGAAGTAACAAGTCCGTCTACCATAGAAAAGGTGCCGCAACCTCAAACCAACATACCAACGTGGAATAGGCGCGATACACATGCAGAACTATGAGTGATGTAGACGGACACAAGGACAAGTATTGGGTGGAATGACATAAGTGGGGAAACGACCCGCTGAGGAGGGAATAATGATCCTAATGCCGGACGCAATAATTACACTACAATGCAATGGAAATGGATATTTACAGAAAATGCATGACATATGCACTATACTACAATGATGATGCATGACATATGCAGGTTTTTTTGAAATGCATGACATATGCACTATATACGATGATGCATGACATATGCATGTTTTTTTTTTTTTTGTTTTTGAAATGCATGACATATGCAATATTTAGAATGATGCATGACATATGCAGTATTTACAATGATGCATGACATATGCATGTGTTTTTGTTTTTGGATTTTTTTGAAATGCATGACATATGCAGTATTTACAAATGATGCATGACAATGCACTATGATGCAACGACTATGATTGCAGTTTTCCCTATCTTACCAACAGGGCGATATACTAGGTTGGTTCAGTATCCAGAATTGAGGCGTAAACATGCCGCCTCAACCTATGGGGCTTCCATACAGATTTCAAGCCGAGGGTACACCCCCTGGGTATTTAAACCACACTTTAGTCTCGGAAATCCCGAACCTTTGTGTTCTAGGCATAAGCCGTTCAAACTCTAGTTTTCACCGTCCCACTTGGTCTTCTAGGAACTCACCACAAACACAGGCTGGTGGCTTTACCAGACCACCGAAAGCCGTTCGGGCACGAC
>JAPPVO010007770.1:0-19546 GCA_030407325.1 Camellia japonica
AAGCAAGACAATTTCGTAATTAGATGTCGATAAGGCCTTCAATTCGCAGAACAAGATAGAAACACAAACATATATTTCTCTGCAAAATAGATAGAACTCATATAGCATATAATACATGCAAAATTTCACCTTAATCACTTACTAAGCATGTTTAATCATGGATTATACGTTAATCATGAGTCGGGGTTGTTATACAAATCCAGGCCGCAACCAGACACTTACCATCTGCAGATATGGAGAGTAGAGAGCTCCCTCATCCATGGAATGCCGAGCACTTGATGTGGTATTTCTAGTAAAACGACGTCTTTTCCTTTTCGTATTGTTCATTTGATGTTCGGACCGCTTGTTCATTTTTGTCATTTCAATACAATGTATAAGCTTATAATGGCAGGACTGCACATTAATGACAAAGATATTCCACCCCTATTGTTTGTGTTGTATATTTTGTGAGTATTACGTTGCGTGGAACACAACAAACCTTAGCCAGATTGAACATGAAGAGTTCAGTCAGACTGAGTCAAGCAAGCCTCAGCCAAATTGAGCGCAACAAGCCTCAGCCAGACTAAGTCTAACAACGTCAGCCAAACTGAGCATGAGAGCTCAGCTAGACTGAGTCAAGTAAGCCTAAGCCAAATTGAGCACAACAAGCCTTAGCCAGACTGAGCATGAAGAGCTCAGCCATACTAAGTCAAGCAAGCCTCAGCCAGATTGAGCATGACAAGCTTTCCCTCTCAAACACAAGCTTCACCAATTAAACATTATTTCATTCATTATAATTCAACTGATTAAACTTACGATTCACCAATTCACCCTTTGTTTTTGGACAAACCCAATTTTTATGCAATCACATGTTTGTTCCTACAATTTTCACACTCCATTATAATCTTTTTTTTCAATTAATATAACATGAGCAGGGCTAGTCCATTACATAACAGTGAAAAAGGCACAACAAACAACAATTATTACTCCACAAACTAGAAAAACAGTTTTGTAATTTAACACAAATTTCTTACAAACTATATAATTCTTTACCAAAAAAAAAAAAAATGCTAAGTCTTTAATTTGCTCCACCTCAATCTCCTTTATCCCCACTGGATGCGAAGTCTTCTTCTTTAATACCCTCATCTAGTGGGGTCTGGGCGATGTTTCTCTCCCCTGGCTTCACGTGGCTGAAGTCGATGCCTGGGAAGAGCTCCTCCGCCTTTCGCTAGCATCTCATCCACTCACTACCCTAGTAGATGCTCAGCTAATGCTTGTAGTAGTCAAACTATTGGAAGCTTTGTATTATCTCTATTTTAGTTTGCCCCTCCACCAGCTCAGCCGCCATAGCGTTAGAGGGCCCGCCTCAGCTCTTTCCCCCCTGGCCAAACTTGTGTCTATAGCAGCATCTATGACTATTTAGAATTTTATTGATTGCTTGTACTGCTCCACCGCTACGCCATAGAAGTCTGGGTAGGCCGCTCTCTCTTATAGCAAAGTCCTACTCAGCTCTGACGTCTTCCCCTTCTCATTCTCCAAAGCCTCTTTTGCAGTGGCCAGAGCCCTCTCCAATTCAGCAACTCGTGTATCTGCCTCCTCATTCTCCTTCATGGTCAAAACACGCAGCTCTTCATTATTGGCGAGGGCTTCCTCTAACCTCTCATTGGCAGTGGTGCAGGCTTGCTAGGCCTCGCCAGTCCTTTTCTGCTCAGCTGCCAAGTTGAACTCCAACGACCCGTTTCTATTCAGACTTAGCATGGCTCAGTTTAACTCTTACGCTTGTTAACTTAGCAGCCACTTCCGTTTGGCCACTGTGGTTCGATTAGCTATGAACCCTTGCACCACTGCCAATACTTCCATCTTTTTGGCATGTTTCACATGCATCAGGCCTTTGGCACAGGCACTTCGTGCCATTTTCCACCAGGGCCCACTTTTTTCCTTTGTTACCTCTAACTACGCCTTGAGGGGCTCTATATCCAACCTTGCGCTCACCCCCTTGCCTAGCAGAGCAGCCGCCAATGTTAGGGACTCCATCTGCGATGAGTAGAAGGCCCTCATTAGCTCAACCTCCCCAAACCTAGAGATGCCTCTCATAGCAACATCTTCTATGGTTCCCAACAGGTGCTCTATCGCTGCTCGCGCTGTTTGAGTCGTATTTGCAGACTCCCCCATTTCAGCCAATGGCCGACCAACCACTACACTTAGGTGGCGAACGACGGTGCCCTTGGTCCCCACGGTTGGGCTTATTCTAGTACTCATTTCCTGCGCCAGGGAAGGGCACCTTTTCTCCACTTCTTTCCCTGACAACCCCTCTCTCCCTATTGAGGGCCACCCACTACTGCCTCAGTTCAGCCCACACATACTTCATGCTCTAGGGGGTGCTCAATAGTCTGTCCTACATTCTCTTCCCCCTCAGTTTCCCCCAAGTCTACCATTTCTACCACTAGAGGGTCTATCTCACCTCCTTCAGTTACCATCCCATGCCTCGCCACTCCCACCTCCTCCACTACTAATTCTAACCCCTCTTACCCCTTTTGGCCTTCCTCCTCTTCATTCCCTCCTTTGGCATCCTTATTTTCTTCAATACTCGCTTCATTTCTTCCTTACTTCTCCCCTTGATAGGATCTATAAGGGCTTTTAGCGGCACAAATGTCTCCCAATCCTACTCTGCCTTGGGGCGTGGCCGGATAAACATTTGTGCGATCGGCTTAAGGGCGAGGCCCAACTCATTCTCTTTGTACTTCTCTGCCGTCACCAACACCCATCAATCTTCTGCCTTTTAGGCTTTCCTCATCACCTCTACTTCTTCCAACGCAAGGTCTGCTTTAGTAGGCTTAGGCCCCAACCCCAAAGCGAATAGGACAGAGGGCTTGTAACAATCCCGATCCATGATTAACGTATAATCTATGATTAAAAAGGCTTAATAACTAATTAAAGTGAAATTTTGCATTAAATTGCTAGTGAATTGCATTATTTGTATTTATATCTGTTTATCATAGAAAGATCTATTCATGTTTAGGTTTTATTCTGTGAATTAAAGGCCTTATCGGCATCTGATTACAAAATTGACTTCGGTTATGTGTTATTTGAAATTTTTAGAATTTTATGTTAGGTCCAATTGAAATTCGATTCGGAGCGATTAAATTAGACTAATTTGATACCCACTTGATTAGCCTTAATTAACTACCATTAGGTAAGCCTATATAAGGCCAAGAAATGACTCAAGAATATTATATACACACTCATTTCCTTATCTCTTGAACCTACTAACGTGAGAGAGAGAGAGAGACCAAGAGAGAAGTGATCAACAAGGGAATTGCTAGAGAGCTTGGAGGTTTTGGCTTGGGACTTCAAACAATTAATCATTTAGAGTGTAATTGATCATCTAAGGTAAGAATTTAACCTTCTAGTTTTGGGATTGAGTCACTTAGCACATGATTTCAAAGAATTAAGTTGTGTAATGCTAGAATTGAGCTAAAATGAAGGAATACAGATCACACCATGCATGCATGTCTATATCATGGCATATTGAGGAAGTTTTCAAAGAATTCTCCCATGCATGTTATCATTCTACCTTAGTTTTGAGAATTCATCTTGTTTTCCATCAATTTGTCTCATTTGAGCATGTTTTGAAAGCTTTAAACTTGCATCTTTACATGCATGATGTGTAATGTTATGATTTTCACCATTACAAGTTTGGTTTAATTCAATTGGAAAAGCTTTTGGGCCTTGATTTTGTGAAATGATTTTGAATTCACAATGGTTTCACCATTTACAAGTGTTTCCTATAGTTTCCTCAAGTTTTTGGCCCAAAAGACCATGTTTTATAACTTTGAATTTGAGTTTTGAGCTGAGAAGAGCAATCTGGAAATTCCAGAATTCTGCTCTCCGCTTGAACGGCAGAACCTGCGGTTGAGCGACCACTCTGTGGTCTTACACTTCCACTCAAGCGACCTAAAGCCCGCTCGAGCATGAAATGCAAGCTCCCAGAAGTTTCATGCTTTTGCAGACCACTCGAGCGACAATAGTTGCGCTTGAACGAGGACCTAAGTCCTACGCTCGAGCGACCGTCGAGCGTCCGTCAAGCGTGAAAATCTCACAACCAGTACTTTTTCGAAGTTTGCAGACTGCTCAAGCGAAAGAAGTTGCGCTCGAGCGGCCCCTCATATGTTTGCATGTCTGCTCGAGTGGGACCCCTGTTTTCAGTAAATTTTGTTAAAGGTTCCAAAGTGCATTTTGGCATCCGCATTGCATCCTAGGCATTCCTAGGCCAAGATTAAGACTTAATAAGAGGTTAAGACTTAGAAACACACTAAGAATGAAACGAAAGAAGTTAAGTGCCAACCGAGTGTGTGTTTCATTATGTGTTTCTGCTATATGTGTGTAAGTCACGCGTCACAAGTTATCTGATTTGTCTGTTCTGCAAGTGGAACCATTGTGAGTAATAACTTTGTAAAGCTATGTTTATGTCTAAGTAATTTCTTATATGATATGATATGATATGACAAGAAATGCTCTGTTTTATGAAATGTTATATTCTGTCTAATGAATGATTGTTAAATTTCTAACAAGTATTCGTGGCATCTTTAGCACAAGGCCGTTACCTGGGGGTAACAATACTGTGGTTTACAAGCAAGGCCCTTGCCCAAGGGTAACAATATCGTGGCTCAAGTAAATTACAAGTTCCTGGTACCGGAGGTTCCTTATGGACCTATCATACATGATAACGCTATTGGATGTACCATGTATGATAAAGCATGAACTTTAATTTCTGTATGAAGTTGAACAAGAAAATGATTATAAATCTGTTCTGATGTGAACTCTGGTTTTCAATTCTGTTATGGACATCATTCATTTAAACCCTTTAATCTGTTATTATTCACTAGGCTTCCGCTCACTATTTATATTATGTATGTAGGTAAGCAAACGCATGACCAAGCCTAAGTTGCTGCCTGGAGTTTGAGTCCGCCAGCCACTGTGCCTCTCGGGGAGGTTCTCTTTTGAGATGTTTGTTTTGTTTTGCTTATCTATACATTGGGCTGAGTTCCCTTTTTGCTTTATCTATGTAAATGGGTGACATAAGGCTATGTATTTATGACGTCACATGTATATAAGTTGCTTTGAAGATTTCTATCTCATATATGTTAACACAACTCTATAGACAATGTATATTTTCTATATTTGTTTCCGCAACCCACTTATTATATGTCAGTCCGTTAAGAGGCCTTTGGTAATCCAAGAATTACTGGCCGGTTACGACACTAAACCTATAGGGGCGAGTTTGGGTCAGGGCTTCGCCAGGTCATCCCACTTCACCTCCTCTTTTTTCCTCCACCGTCTCACCTGCTTTACCTTACCTCTGCCGCAGAGTCTAACTTCAGCTCTAGAGACTTGGTGAGGACTTTCCACATTGTCCATGCTCCTCTTCCTCCGTTCTCTGATACAAAGAACCACTTTGTCCGCCAACCTTTGACAGACGAAGGCAACCCTGTAACCAATCATTTACCCGCCACTGCTTGCAGGGTCACCCACATCGCTTGCTGACTGGAGGCCTTATAACAGGAGAAAAATTCTTCCACCATCATCGTTTTTTCATTGGTCTCCCATGGCTAGGAGATCGCGCAAGCCAGCAAGATCTTCCATGCATTCGACATCAATTGGCCAGGGGCCACCTCCAGTCGATTAAGCACATTGACGACGAATTGGGGAATTGGCAGTCTCAAACCCCCACGGAGCGCCTTTTCATACAGAGTAAACTCCAGGGGCCTCACATCCGACTCCCTCTTTGTTGCTAATGGAAACCTCAACTCCACATCTGCTAGGATTTGGTATTTAACACGCAGCCCCTCCAGATCCTCTGGTGTCAGCGTCGACTTATTCGCCTTAGTGTGCCAATGGTCAGAGGCCATTTGGCTCAGTGGTGGATGACCGATATCATCGTTCGGGAACGGGCCGTGGTGGCTTCTCCCCCCTTTTCTCTACCAATCTCTCCACCTTGTACTTCTCTTCTAGGGCAATCCCGTCATCATCGCCCAAGGCATCAGGCGTCATAGTAGGGGTTCTGCCTCGTGCCATTCCCTTTATGTTTCTGTATATAGCTTCAGTTGCGGGGGTGAGGAAGTTCAAAATGTGAAAAAGTGGAGAATCAAACGAGACGAAAGCAGTAAAGTCTGGAATGTGTTGTTTTTTCGCAATAAGGTAAGAAAATCGCACAAGCCCAAATGCCTAGGGTTTACCTGTGTTCCAAGGATCACGGTTAAAATTCGCCAGTTTGAAATTCCAAAAACAAGTTAAAGCCCCCACCTTTTCACCATCCTTCCACTATACAGACCTCTTCACTTCCTGCAAACGATACAAAATCCCTATCAATGGCCTACATCACCCCACGTGTATGGCCACGATTCCCCCTCTATATCACTAATTCTCTTTCCTCTCCCTAGTCTATTCCACTTCATATCATCATGTGCATTTTTGCACCTCGAGCCCCGTGCACCATCAGTGCCATCAAGTCTTCCTTGACGGCTGGCCACCTTGACAGCTGGTCACCTTAACGGTCTGTCACTTCCATGGTCGGTTACCTTAACGGTCGGTTACTTTGACAGTCGGCCACCTTGAAGATCTGTTATCTCAATGGTCAACCACTTCAATGATCAAACACCTTGACAATCGGTCACCTCAACGGTCGGTCACCTTGACGGTCAGTCACTTCAACGGCCGACCACCTCAACGGTCGGTCACCTTAACGATCGCCCACTCCTACGACCGACCACCTTAACGGTCGCCCACCTTCACCATTTATCCTCACTCCTCCTCACCTCACCCAACCACCCTCTTCCTTGCTTGGTCGTATTCTTGGCGATTTGGGGGACTACCATCACCTTTCTTATTCCCTTTCTAAACTAAAGCTGTGCTCGAGAATAGGGGACTACTAATGGGCATGGTCCATAGGGCCTAGGATAGGCCAACCCACGACTGCCTTAGATGCCCTAAACAGGCATTTAGGTATAGCCTAGTAGATAAAATTCAAACAACAAGCCCACCGAAGGACCCACATTGATCCAGACCCTATGACACTTAGACACCTGTTCTGTAGGGAGTTAGCCACGTGGCAGACAAAGATCCTACAAAGTTATTGAGCCCATGTATCAAGCATTAAATAAGGCTATCGTGGCATTAAATGAAACAAGACCTCTTGTTCCCGGGTGATTAAGGCCGAAATGTACATCATTGAGGCCGTTAATTAGAATCTCTTAACTTCACTTGCTGGTCAAACTGTATACTTTATGTGTGTTGAATGTCAATCAGGTTGTACATCGTCGGAGCATAAAATAGGCAAAAAGATAGAATTTGGACAGAGTTGACTTTTCCCGGACGTGCGTTGACTTTTCCGCACGTGCGTTGACTTTTTCTGGAGAAGTCAAACCGACGTTTTAAACCTGTTTGGAAGTGAGTAGAAGTATAAAAAGAAAAGGAAAAGGCTTTTCTAGGGTTCTAAAGCTGTTTTGACCTAAAGAGAGAAGCTAAGGTTTGGAAGAAGGGAGTCTACCAAAGCTTGAAGGACACTTCGATGGAGGTTTCTTCCTCATCTTCTTCCTCTTTCCACTCCTCCATGAGTGGCTAGTCGTCTTTTCTAGGGTTTTGATGAAACCCTAGCCATGTAATGGAATTTTTCATGAGCTTTAATTGTAAATTGGTTTGAATAAATGTATGGATGTTTTAGAAGTTTATAAATAATTGTTTTGTTCTTCTCTTCAAGCATTTTACTCTCTGTGATTGTTTAATGCTTTCCATACATTAGTATTCTTTGTGTTTGTATTCAAAGTATGAGACGAGTCATGCTATGAGAGACAGGTCGTTTTGCTAACTTAGTTTAGAGCAAACGACTCGTACTACTCGGGATGATTCGTGCCTGTACATTGAATGCAACAACCTTCTTAATCAATATTTCAAACTTGTAGTTGTGAATTATTGCGTTGTTCAAACCGAATTGCGATTGGTGGTTAATGTTAAGTCTCATTCATGTGGTTAGTGGTGAATTCTTTACCCTAGTTTTTCCCCCAATTCAGTATACACAATTTCATTTATTATTGATAATTTAATTCCTTAGTTTAATTTATTTGTTATTAAATTAGGTTATGAACAATCAATCTTTTTATCAAAATTAATTTAGGAATTTAACAATTAAATTAGTTTAATTTCACAATAGTCCCTGTGGATCGATACCTGGACTTGCCATTATTCTAAAAAAATTTGGTATAGTTTAGTGATTATATTTGGTGTGTTAAACGACCCATCAAAATTTGGCGCCGTTGCCGGGGACTTCTGGCAAAATTAGTTAATTTAAAGTTACATTCTTATTTTAATTTTTAGTTTAGGATTTTATGCTTTTGTGTTGCTAAGTGTGCAGAGTGTTTGAAATTGGAGCTATCATTGAAGTGCAAGCGGAGCGCAGTCGAACTTTAAAAAAAAAAAAAAAACTGCAACACTAAAGTGAGTAAACAGAAGCAAACACTCACAAGCAAATCACCAAAGTGCTAAAACAAAAGTCAAAGCTCAATTGGGGGTTGGAGACAACGTCTACATGTCAAGCACCCACAAGACGAGTAAAGCGTTTTCGTTAAACCACTGTGAGTATTTCTCCTTTAGCATTTTGTTTTTGTAACTTAGTGCACCGAGTCGAATTTTTTTGTGTGTGTGTGGGTAGTGTATGCACGGGTGCCATTCTTGTTGCCCTGAATTGTGGAGTTTGGACCTTGAACTAGAAAGGACTCTTAGGAGACTTAGGGCTTCTGCCCGTGTTCCTAGGCTTGAGTATTCATATTCATACATTGAGCCATTTGAGATGGCAGATCCTAATGTCCCGAATGTGCCTAACCGGACACTTAAGGATTATTTTCCACCCACTGCATATACATCACCATCATGCATCCAATTGCCCAACACCACTACTGCTCATTATGAGATTAAGTCCAGCACCATACAAATGCTTCCATCATTCCATGGACTAACTCATGATGATCCTTATAAGCATTTGAATGAATTTCTGAAAATTTGCTCGACAGTGAGGATCTAGAATTTCACAAATGAAGCCTTAATGTTGCGATTGTTTCCATTCTCGTTAAAGGATAAAGCCAAACACTGGCTAAATTCTTTACCTGCTAATTCAATCACAACTTGGGACCAATTACAGCAACGGTTCTTGGAGAAGTACTTTCCATAGGTAAAACCAACCAACTTAGGCGAGCCAACACAAACTTTGCTCAAATGGATGGCGAGCAATTCCATGAGACGTGGGAAAGACTTCGAGACCTTCTCCAACAGTGTCCCCACCACCAAGTGCCTGATTGGCAACTTGTTCAAACATTCTATTATGGCTTAACTGAGCCACACCGCCAAATGGTGGATTCGTCCTGTGGTGGGACATTCATGTCTAAAAATGATGCCGAGGCATGGCAATTGTTTGAGAACCTAAGTGATAATTCCCTTCGTCATGCCTCCGCAGCCCGACAAGTCGGCAACCAGTAGTTGGAGCCCCGAAAAGAGGGGGCATTTATGAGGTCGGGCAAAACTTAGAGTTAGCCTAACAAGTAGAGGCACTATCCCGCAAGATAGACCACTTATTAGCTACTGGACATGCCCCTACCCAGCAACATCAGCCTCAATTCCGTGAGGCATGTGTTATATGTGCGAGCCCTGCTCATGACTTGAGTGAGTGCCCTTCAGCATCACAATTTCCGGAGTTAGTCCAAGAGCATGTGAATATGGCTCAAGGATTCTCCAACCCGGGTAATGACCCATACTCCAACACATATAATCCGAGATGGAGAAATCACCCTAATTTCTCATGGAGACCCCCTTCACAAGGCACTTCTTACAATCCTCCACCACCAAGGCAAAATTTCAATAATTTTGCCAACCAATCATCCTACCGACCACCGCAACCTTATCGACCCCCACAACCGTACCGGCAACCACAACCCCGCCTGTTCCTCAGGGCAACTCTGCCTTTGAGACTCAGGTGTTGGAAGTTCTCTCAGAACTTAAGGGGTTAGCACCAATAGTTCACTCCTACACTCACTCTATTGCCAAGATAGAGACCCAATTGGGTCAAATGGCTAACAACATGAATCGGAGAGAGAGGGAAAATTACCAAGTCAAACTGTGGCCAACCCTAAGGGACAATACGGCAGAGAGTTCGGGTGGGAATGGTAAGCAACATAAGTAAGTGCAGGCGGTGGTTGCTTTGAGAAGTGGTAGGGAGTTAGAGCCTCAGTCAGTTGCGCCAGATGCAACTAGAGTTAAGAAAGGTGACCACGGGGGCTACCCTAATGAGAGCAAGGGTGAGGGGGAAACACTTAAGAGGGATGACTTAGTCTCTAGCACTCCATATGTGCCTAAGGCACACTTTCCCCAATGCCTTGATACACCGTCCTCTTTTAATAAGAATGCGGCATCTATAGAGGCAATGATGGATGTCTTTAACAGGTAAAAATCAACCTCCCCCTGTTGGAGGCGATTAAGCAAGTACCATCATATGCCAAATTTCTGAAGGACCTTGTACGCAAAAGCGTAAATCTAGGACACATGTGTCCCAAAAGGTCCTACTCACGAGCAAGTAAGCTCCATCTTGTTGAATGACACACCTCCTAAGCTTAAGGACCGGGTGCCCCAACCATTGCATGCATTATAGGGGACCATTTCATTGATAGGGCCTTATTAGATTTAGGGGCTAGTGTCAATTTATTGCCGTACTCTGTGACGAGGAATTGGGCTTGGCGAGTTGAAGCCCACTATTGTCACTCTTCAATTGGCTGACCGGTCCCTCAGAGTGCCACGTGGCATGATTCAGGATGTGCTAGTTAAGGTTGATAGGTTCTACTTCCCTGTTGACTTTTTGGTGTTAGATATGGAACTGGTAGCCATTTCTAAGAAACAAATCCCGGTGTTCTTAGGTCGACCTTTCTTGACTACGGCCAATGCATGCATCAATTGTCAAATCGGGGTTATGGAAGTTTCATATGGCAACATGCAAGTGAAACTTAATGTTTTCCAAGCATCCCAACAACCTCATGAGAGAGAGAAGTGCTTATTAGTGGATGTTGTGGATGAGATTGTGGAGGAGGTTTTGCCCTCCATTCTTGTAGAGAACCCTTTAGAGGCTTGTCTAGCTCATTTTGAGTTTGAAAATTTTGATATTGATGGGTCAGTTGAGGAGGTGAATGTCTTGCTTAATTCTTCTTCTACACCGGATTTTCCTCCATGGAAAGCCCGGTTTGAGTCACTTCTCTCTTTGTCGAGAGAGCCTGCCATACCATCTTTGGTCACACCACCTACACTTGAGTTGAAGCCACTCCCGGCCACACTCATTTTGCATGATTCGTTTCTGGACGAACAACTCTTTGAGCTGTCACAAGCGAGCCCCCCGTGGTTTGCACATATTGTGAATTACTTGGCCATTGGGCAAATTCCGCAGAATTGGTCTAAGCAAGACAAAGACCGATTCTTTTCACAAGTCAGGTATTACTTTTGGGAGGAAACCCGGAATGATGCATATGAGAGTTCGAGAGTTTTCAAAGCTCGGACTAAAGAATTCCATGACAAGCACATTAATAGGAAATCCTTTGAACCCGACCAAAAAGTGTGGCTTTTTTATTCAAAATTGAGACTCTTTCTGGGTAAGCTAAGATCAAGATGGGATGACCCATTTGTAGTTGTTAAGGCATTTATTCATGGCGCCGTTAAGGTGGGAGATCCAAAGACTGGCCACACTTTCAAAGTGAATGGCCAAAAATTGAAACCATATATAAAGGGGATTGGGAATGAGATATGATTGAGTCCATTGCTTTGATGGACCCATTTTACTACGATTGATAGATTAATTTCTTATTCTCTTTTCTTTCCCTTCTATGCTATTTTATTTTTCTTTGTTCTCGTCATGCTTTATTTGCATCTAGGAGACTTTAAATCCTCTAAAGGTGTAATTCCTTTGGTGTTTGCCGTGCCCGAACGGCATCTGACGGTCTGGTATAGCCACCTAACCGTGTTTGTAGTGAGTTCCTAGGAGACCAACTGAGACGGTGGAAACTAGAGTTCGAATGGCAAAGCCCAGAACACAAAGGTTTGGGATTTCCGAGACTAGAGTCTGGTTTAAATACTTAGTGGTGTGGAATTGCTTCAAAACTACCTCGGCTTGAACTCTGTATGGCAGCCTCATAGGTTGAGATAGCTTTATGTGCCTCGATTTTGGATACTGAATCAACCTAGTCTGTCACCCTGTTGGAGAATGGGGAAAGTTACAACACAGTTAGGGAGAAAAGTAGTACCTGTGGTTTTCGCGTGAAGATTATACCTTAGTGGGCATTCCGTATGTTCTTTTGTGCTATATTTATTCCAGATGTCAATTGAAAGTAGAAATGTTTATTTTCTGGTTTAAAAGCATGCTTTCAGGTTTATTTTCTGTGTTCAAAAAAATAAAATAAAATAAATAAAATAATAATAATAATAATAATAATAATAATAATAATAATAATAATAATATAATAATAATAATAATAATAATAGTGTTATACTTGTTCAAATTTTAAAAAAATAAAATAAAAAAATGTGTGCTGTACTTGTTATTAAAAAAAAAAAAAGGGAGAAATCGCCGCACGTGCGGCCTGGGCCCCACACGTGCGGACATTTTGGTTAAACTCCAATATGCGCACTGCTTAATAAGCAGGTGCGGTGGCATGAGCGTTGACCAGCCGCACGTGCGGGACGACGATGTCTAAAAAAAAAAAAAGTTTTGTTTTCTTCTTCTTTTTAATTATTTTAATTTTATTTTTTTTAAATAAATACAAAAAAAATACATAAATAAATTTAAATATAAATAAATAAATGTACAATTATTTTATTTATAATTTTTTTTATATATATAAAAAATCATTTATGAATTTATTTTTATTTTCTATTTTTTTATTTTCGTACTAATAAAAAAAAAATTTCTCAGAAATAAAGGTTATAATAATAATCCTAATTTAGTTTATTTTTATTTCCTCTATTTGTTTAATTTTAAGGGGGATGCACCAATAAATCCCAAATTAATAACTTATACACTGTTTAGTCCTAAAAGTTTTCTTATAGACTGAAAGGTCCCATTACAATGTTTCAAACATCAGATTAATGTTTCGAACATTAGATTTCAAACATTAGATTAATGTTTCGAACATTAGATTTCGAACATCAGATTAATGTTCCGAACATTAGATTGATGTGCAAATGGGACTAAATGGAGCATAAGAAAACTTTTAGGACTAAATGGTTCAACTTTTCAGAAACTAGGACTTATGGATAAATTTTCCTAATTTTAATTGTTCGTTAGTGATTCTAGTTAGTTTAGTTAGTTTGTGGATTGTTTTATTTTTATTTTTATTTTTAATTTGGTTTGTTTAGTTACTGATGTTATTTTATTATTTTATTTTTTTATTCTATGATGTAATTGTTCATTTAATTATTAAGTAGTTTAGTTCTTCTTCTATTTTATTTTATTTTATTTTATTTTCTTCTCTTCTATTAAAAAAAAAAGGGTGTTCAGTTTAGGTTATTTTATTCTATACTTTAGTCTCTTTTGTAGTTTAGTTATTTTATAGTTTAATTTAGTTTAGTTTAGTGTAGTTTATTTTATAGTTTCGTTAATTTAATTTAATGTCAGTTTTATTCATTTATTTAATTCTTTTCGTTTTTATATTTAAGAAAAAAAGAAAAAAAAAAAAAGAAAAAAATGTGGAGTGTATATATTACCTCTCTGCCTACCTGGATGTGCACCTTCAATTCTGGTAATATCCTCTCATTTCTCTTTCCTTTTCCATTGAGGACAATGTCATATTCAAGTTGGGGGATAAGGGTTATATTTTCTTTTGTGCATTTCTATTTGGCTCATAATTCATGCTTATACCTGTTTCACTTAATTGCATTATTTCACTTGATGTGACTTTTTGCTAGTAGGGTGATGATATT
This sequence comes from Camellia japonica, assembly GCA_030407325.1. Classification (NCBI taxonomy): domain Eukaryota; kingdom Viridiplantae; phylum Streptophyta; class Magnoliopsida; order Ericales; family Theaceae; genus Camellia; species Camellia japonica. The sequence goes on from JAPPVO010007770.1 coordinate 13,978, forward strand.
TGCTATATTTGTTTAGTTTAAATTGCTTCGTAGTGATTCTGGTTAGTTTAATTAGTTTGTGGATTGTTTTATTTTTATTTTTATTTTTAATTTGGTTTGTTTAATTAGTGATGTTATTTTATTTTTATTTTATTCTATGATGTAATTGTTCATTTAATTATTAAGTAGTTTAGTTCTTCTTTTATTTTTATTTTCTTCTCTTCTATTAATTTTAAAAAAAAATGTTTAGTTTTGGTTGTTTTATTTTATACTTTAGTCTCTTTTGTAGTTTAGTTATTTTATAGTTTAGTTTAGTTTAGTTATTTTATAGTTTAGTTAATTTAATTTAATGTCATCTTAATTCATTTATTTAATTAAATTCGTTTTTTTTTTTTTAAAAAAAAAGAAAAAAAAAGTGGGAATTGCATGTGGTACATTAGTGGACAAACTTGTGCTTTCATATTTTATTTTATTCTCATGAATGATTCCACGGGTTTGTGTCTATTTGCTTTTGGTGTGTGCAGGATATGAGTCGACGTGTTGCTCAGGCCTCCAAAAAGGCCAGGGATTCCTCCTCTTCGGCGCCACCGCCACCACCGTCACCACCATCCTCACCACCACCACCAGGTGACTTGCCATGGCCGGAGTGGGCTTCACGCCCTCTTCACAAGCTCATGCAATTCAACATGCAATTTTTCCAGCGTGACGAGGACACTACTTGGGCCGTTGAGCAACTCCGACTCCGGCAGCAGTTGGGCGTTTGCACTGTGACAGCGCCCACTTATCCTCGTCTGGTACGACTCTTCTACCAGAACCTATATGAGTCACCCACCGAGGATGGACTGCTCTCTAACATTGATGGTCAGGCTATCCACATCACCTCATCCATGATTGCCACAGTGTTAGGGTTTTCCGCCAAGCCGGAATATCAGCCCTTCCCGGAAGTTGAGGATCGACAGCCCATCCATAGTCTCATCCAGCAATACTTCCCGGGGCCCCACGGTGACCTCAGTTTCACATGCTTGCGGCGGAGCAAGCTGCCTAGCCGCTTGCTATTCCTTGATTCTGTGGTCCATAAGAATGTCCTTCCGCTTAGGCATCAAGCTGAGCGTCGATTGGAGTTTGTTCGGGTCTTACACGGGTATCAATATGGCTATCAGGTCCCGCTTGCACATACCATCTGGATGCATTTACAGAAATTTCTACGAGAGGCAGTTCGGCCTGATCCTATGCTAAACCTGACTTGGCCACTACCATTTGCCAATCTGCTGACACTTGTGTTTCAGCTGAACCACCTCCCCATTGCTGAGGATGAGGAGATTGATTGAGGGTATCCAACTTTCGGCCAGCGGGAATGGCAGTATAGCATATCTCGTATCCCGCAACCGGTTGGTGCCCCAGTTGATGAGGCCCACGAGCCCGTACATGACCACCCACCACATCCTGTTCCCCCCGTGCCTCCCCAAGGGGACCCACTCTACATGACTCGTGAGGAGTACTTACACCTTCAACACTCTGTGGATCAGGTCCACAGTACTCTTCGTGATCATTACCAGAGTCTCATGGAGTTGCGCACGGATTTTCAGGCGCATTGCGACTATTCTCGGGCGACCTTCGACCAGCTGCTCGCCCACCAGCAACGGGTTCAGGATGACGCCTTTGAGACGCGCTCTTTGATGCAAGCCTTGTTCACCTAGCATTTCCCGCCACCACCACCACTGGCTTCCCCGTAGAACCCGCCTGTATATTGCTTTGTCTCTTTTATTTTTATTTTTATTTTTATTTTTATTTTTCTTTTTCTTTTTCTTTTTAGTTCTTTCTTTTCTTTAAAAAAAAAAAAAAAAAAAAAGAAGTGTGAAGTGTGTATATGTTCCTCTCTGCCTACCTGGATGTGCACCTACAATTCTAGTAATATTCTCTCATTTCTCTTTACTTTTCCATTGTGGACAATGTCATATTCAAGTTAGGGGATGAGCGTTATATTTTCTTTTGTGCATTTCTATTTGGCTCATAATTTATGCTTATACCTGTTTCACTTTATTGCATTACTTCACTTGATGTGATTTTTTTGCTAGTAGGGTGATGATATTTGCATATGTTAATTGGAGATCATAGTAGACTTGTATGAAAAGGGTTTATTGGGTAGATACTTGCATGCGATGTTTGCACGAGGAGAGTTGTCTGTGTTTGTGGTATTAGTACACTTGTCATGAGTATGTCTTAATTCACATGAACACACTATCATAGCGGTGATCTTTTTATTATAATCCCTAGTGTACATCATTGATAATAGTTAGAGTTGTAGAAAAGAATAAATGAGGAGCCAAGATTCTTAAAAAAAAAAAAAAAAAAAAAAAAAAAACACTTAACTTGTTTGGGTTCATAGCCTTTTTAACTCGAGTTATTAAGCCCGTAAGGGTGTCTCTACACCTAATGCCCTAAAACCGTTTGGTTTGGGAGTCATTGGCCCAAAACTTGCTACATGGGTTAATTAGAAAGTTTAAGGGACTTGGACATTGCACAGTTAAGGAAAAATAAGAAGAATGACTAGTTCGGATTCATAACCTTTTCAACTCGAGTTATTAAGCCCGTAGGGGTGTCTCTACACCTAATGCCCTAAAACCGTCTGGTTTGGGAGTCATTGGCCCAAAACTTGCTACATGGGTTGATTAGAAAGCTTAATGGATTAGGACATTGCACAGTCATAAAATAAAATAAAATAAAATAAAATAAAATAAAAATATAAAAAAAATGAAAAACTTTTGAGAATCTTGGCTGCAACAGGTTAGTTTTTCTGTATATGTTGGGTGTTATTATGAGTTACACTGGGCTATTATAGTAGATAGTTAACTAATATGGAGATTGCACTTTACACCGAGGGTACTCATGACTTGTCTACTGGCATGCACAAGTATAGGGAACTTTACTTTTGTATTAACTGAATTATGATTTCGACTCAATAGGTTCCTCCATGCTTGTCCACTGTGCCTTTAATGACTCATGATGTCTCAATATCACACTGTAGTGGCACATAAGTTGATTGTTAGGTGGAGTAGTGTGGTCATTTGTTGTTGAGTATATATGAATATGTTAATGTTTGTGGGTATCATTTCTGGAAACCCTCACGAGACTTTACTCGTCCACTTGGGGTAACCTTGTGGTTTAAAGGCTTGTTGCATATGCTAAATGCAACCGTTTTCCCACGAAAGAGGAAATAGATAGATTTTGTTTAATTTTATTTTATTTTACTTGCTTAAGGACTGGCAAGTAGTAAGTTGAGGGATGTGATTAAGGCCGAAATGTACATCATTGAGGCCGTTAATTAGAATCTCTTAACTTCACTTGCTGGTCAAACCGTATACTTTAAGTGTGTTGAATGTCAATCAGGTTGTACATAGTCGGAGCATAAAATGGGCAAAAAGACAAAATTTGGAGAGAGTTGACTTTCCCGCACGTGCGTTGACTTTTTTTGGGAAAGTCAACCCGACATTTTAAACCTATTTGGACGAGATTGGAAGTATAAAAAGGCAAGGAAAAGGCCTTTCTAGGGTTCTGAAATTGTTTTGACCTAAAGGAAGAGGCTAGGGTTTGGAAGGGAAGAGAAACAAAAAGCTTCAAGGATGTCTCCCATGGTGGTTTCTTCTCCATCTACCTCCTTCCATTCCTCCATGAGTGGCTAGCCTCCTTTTCTAGGGTTTTGATGAAACCCTAACCATGTAAGTATTTAGTTTTCTTTTTGATTTTTAATTATGTAAAGGTTTGAACATTTATATGATGATTTAGAAGTTTCTTTTATATATTTTTCATTATTTCTTTGAATATTTGACTTTCTGTGATTGTTGAATGTTATCCATACATGAGTTTTCTATTCCTTCACATTCAAAGTATGAGACGAACCATGCTACGAGGAACGATTCGTATTACTTGAGATGGTTCGTGCTCGTACATTGAACGTGATGATCTTCTTGTTAAATGCTTTGAGCTTGTAGTTGCGAAGCATTAATCCGTTCAAACCATAACATAATTGATTTCAATTGGAAACCCTAATTACGTGGCTAGTGGTGGACTCTTTGCCCTAGTTTTTCCCCCAATTCAGTAAACCCAATTTCATTTATTATTGATAATTTAATTCCTTAGTTTAATTTATTCGTTATTAAATTAGGTTATAAACAACCAATCTTTTTATCAAAATTAATTTAGGAATTTGATAATTAAATTAGTTTAATTTCACAATAGTCCATGTGGATCGATACCTGGACTTGCCATTATTCTAAAAGAATTTGGTATAGTTTAGTGATTATTTTTTGTGTGTTCAACGACCCATCAAATTTTGACACTTGACTAGTTTGTGTTCGTAGCCTTTTTAACTCGAGTTATTAAGCCCGTAAGGGTATCTCTACACCTGATGCCCTAAAACCGTCTGGTTTGGGAGTCATTGGCCCAAAACTTGCTACATGGGTTAATTAGAAAGTTGGACATTGCACAGTTAAGGAAAAATAATAAGAATGACTAGTTCGGATTCGTAACATTTTCAACTCGAGTTATTAAGGCCGTAGGGGTGTCTCTACACCTAATGCCCTAAAACCGTCTGGTTTGGAAGTCATTGGCCCAAAACTTGCTACATGAGTTGATTAGAAAGCTTAATGGATCAGGACATTGCACAGTCATTAAAAAAAAAAAAAAATTGAGAATCTTGGCTGCAACAGGTTAGTTTTTCTGTATATGTTGGGTGTTATTATGAGTTACACTGGGCTATTATAGTGGATAGTTAACTAATATGGAGATTGCACTTTACACCAAGAGTACTCATGACTTGTTTACTAGCATGCACAAGTACAGGGGACTTTACTTTTGTCTTAACTAAATTGTGGTTTTGACTCAATAGGTTCCTTCATGCTTGTCCACTGTGCCTTTAATGACTCATGATGTCTCAATATCACACTGTAGTGGCACATAAGTTGATTGTTAAGTGGAGTAGTGTGGTCATTTGTTGTTGAGTATATATGAATATATTAATGTTTGTGGGTATCATTTCTGGAAACCCTCACGAGACTTTACTCGTCCACTTGGGGTAATCTTGTGGTTTAAAGGCTTGTTGCATATGCTAAATGCAACCGTTTTCCCACGAAAGAGGAAATAGATAGATTTTGTTTTATTTTATTTTACTTGCTTGAGGACTAGCAAGTAGTAAGTTAGGGGATGTAATTAAGGCCGAAATGTATATCATTGAGGCCGTTAATTAGAATCTCTTAATTTCACTTGCTGGTCAAACTGTATACTTTATGTGTGTTGAATGTCAATCAGGTTGTACATCGTCGAAGCATAAAATGGACAAAAAGACAAAATTTGAACAAAGTTGACTTTTCCGCACGTGCGTTGACTTTCCCGCACGTGCGTTGACTTTTTCTGGAGAAGTCAAACCGACGTTTTAAACCTGTTTGGAAGTGAGTAGAAGTACAAAAAGAAAAGGAAAAGGCTTTTCTAGGATTCTGAAGTTGTTTTGACCTAAAAAGAGAGGCTAGGGTTTGGAAGAAGGGAGTCTACCAAAGTTTGAAGGACACTTCCATGGAGGTTTCTTCCTCATCTTCTT
>JAPPVO010007771.1:0-15349 GCA_030407325.1 Camellia japonica
TAAAATTGAACTAGCTTACACTTTCAAATTAAGTTTGTCACCTCCAATACAAATGAATGGGATGTACATCAAATGAATGGGATGTACGTCATTGCTTGATTGCATATTCGTGTGACTTAGGAACAATTATTTAGTATCATTGATGTCACTGACATAATAATGTCACAAACACATCTTCACCCTAAGTTTTTATGACTCACATAAAACTTACATAAAATCAAACAGTCGAGATAAATTTATGACATGACACTCAATAATGTTTTTTTGACATATATGCCCCTCACATTCAAATATCTGAAGAAGGCCATTATGGGCAACCAATCTCCCAAATTGCAGTTGTGAGACCTCCTGCTAGAAAACTAAAGTGTTGGAATAAGGTAGCATTTGATAGAGTTTTCTAAATATGATTTGAAAATAGAGTTGCATTTTGAGTTTATAAGTTTTAGAATTATGATTTGAGTATGAAAAATTTATTTGATTATGAGTTTTGAATTGAGTTTTGGAGGAAGTTTTGAGTTTTTGAAATTAAAAAAGTTATTTGATTCAAAAACTTACAACATATAACCAAACACACAACCTAAAATTCTATTCAAAACTGATATAAAAATTTAAAAAATTCCGAAAATATTTTTTATTTACAATATAAAAATAACAAGTGCCAAAAATAAAAAAACTGAACACTGTTCTGATCAACCGGCTGAACATCCGAGGGGACGTCTAGGAGGACGACCGGGTTAGCCAAATTTTCCTATCTAGAAAGGAGTTTTCAAAAGTAGGTGTAGAATTATATTTTGAAAACTCAAAACAAACACCACACTCATGAAAGTAGGTGGAAATGTGCTTGGCAAATATAACCAAACACAGCCTTTCTTCTGGCCAACATATAAGTTTTTGGAGTGCTGAGTACAAATATCCACTTTGAACCCTCAATGGTGTCCATAACTTCCCCACTTTGCCTGTAAACTAGCTTCCCACTTCCTACCATCACTTCATATGCTTCCCCCTCTTTCTGCAACACCAATTAATTAAATACATATCACAATACTTGACTTATTAGGACTACGTTTGGTTATTATTTAAATATTTATCAAATTGTTTGTTGGGCAAATTACACAAATAATCCCCATAGTTTGGAGCTTGTGTCACTTTGGTCCCTGACTTTTCAATTGTGACACATTTGACCCTGAATTTTGAATCTTGTTCCAAATAAGGACAATTGAATATATAATTAGATTTTTCAAGGGTAAAATTGTCAATTTGATAAAATATAAACTAATTTGACAAAAATAAATGTCAAATAAATATTTTTGAATTTTTAGAAATTATTTCTACCTACTAAAAATAAAATTATGTAAAATTGATAAATCTTTTAGACATTTATTTTTTTTTTTTACCAAATTAATTTTTATTATGTGTTTGGATGATGATCATGTAAAATTAATTTTAAAAAATTAATCATGTAATTTTTATTAATTTTACATAATTTTATCATTGGTGGATAAAAATATTTTTTTGACATTTATTTTTGTCAAATTAGTTTATATTTTATCAAATTGACGATTTTACCCTTGAAAAATCTAATAATATTTTCAATTGTCCTTATTTGGAACAAGATTCAAAATTCAGGGTCAAATGTGTCACAATTGAAAAGTCAGGAACTAAAGTGACACAAGTCCCAAACTATAGGGACTATTAGTGTAATTAACCCTTGTTTGTTTTTTACTTATGTAGCTGACAATTGAGAAGAAAAAAATTAACAAGATTCATTTATATTTGACAATTGTTAAAAACGATCATTTTTAAAATTTTTGTTTGTATTTAATGCCATTTTTTAAAATTTGTACTAAAGTTTTTATTTTTCACATATTCTTCTAGCTGAGAGGGATATTAAAAGTAGGGCTGAGCAAGGAATCCATGAAATCCGTAATCCGATCCAGTCCAGTCCAATCCGATAGGTTTGGATTGATTTTTTGAAACCGCGGTTCGGTTCCGGATTGAAGAATTAAAAATCCGTAGTCCACGGATTGGTTCCGGATTGAACCCCACGATTCTGGATTGGAACCAATCCAGACCATATATAAATAGTCTATATTTTTATTATACATCATCGCCCAGAGTATCTTCTCTTATTCTATATAAAATCTAAACTCAAACCTAAAACCGCATAATATCTTCTTTTATTACTTTTGCTTGTTAGTTTTTAGTTTTAATTTGTAATGGTTTAAATACTTATGGTGAAACCAGTTTTCTTATGGTTGTTTAAATTCTAGAACAGTATGTCAATATTATAGAAAAACATATTGCTATTGTGGAACTAATATAGCGTTATGTTTATATTTTTATGAAATTAAAGTCTTATATATATATTTTTGTTATTTAATTATGTGAATCTGTGGTCCTAAACCGATCCAATCCGTATTTAAATAGATTGGTTCGGATTGATTCCATGATTTAAACGGATTGGATTGGTTCTAAGTTTTCAGGAACCGTAGATAATGGATTGGTCCTGGTTTTACCCCAATCCGGTCCAATCCGGACCATGCTCACCTCTAATTAAAAGCTTAAAAAAAAAAAAAAAAAAAAAAATCAAATTAGCTAAGACACATGAACTCTTTTTAGCAAAAAATTTATTGTAAAAAAATTAAAAAAGTAAAATATATATATATATACTGTACCAAAAAACAATTGCCAATCCGATAAGTACCTTTTAAATTCATCTATAAATTTTTGAAAATATAATTTGTTATCTCTAGTGACAACCCCTATGATTCTCTACAATAATTTTTTATGCAATAATCTTTTAATAGTGGTTTAAGAGTGGCTTAAAGCCTTAAATCGCTCGATTAATTATGTTTTGGAATTTAACCATCCTTAAACTACCATTGCAGTAAACTTTTTTTGCAAAGAATCCTACTCCGTAAACAGTAATGCTATAGACCCCTAAAATATTACTTCCAAATTTACTCACACTACCATTTGGGTTTTAATTAATTGATTTTTAAATAAATCAACAATTGACATATAATTGTCAGTATCATTGAGTACGAAATTAATGGTGATATTCTAAAGGTCTTAAGCATTTTTGAACAACGATAAGATTACATATCTCAAATTCTTACAGGTCCGAGATATTTGATGCATTGATGATGCAAGACAGTTCGCTGACACTTTTCAATATTTATTTCTTTGCCATCTCAAACATCCAACCTTAATTTTCACAAATGAGAATTTCGAGGCATTTCCCTAAATAAGCCAAAATACTAATTCAATTCCCAAACTAAGCCTAGTTTTGAAAGAATTCCCAAAATAGGCTAAAACGCGATTCACAACCACGCTTTCAACGTGTGTGCGCCTGTCTCGCGTGAAAATTGGGAAGTCTTAAAAGCGTGGTTACAAAACGCGCTTTTGATTAAGAAAGCGCAGTTACAAAAAGCGCTTTTAATTAATTTTTTTTCTTCTGAAATCGCTGTTACGAACCACGCTTTTATCAAAAAAAAATTTCTTCTGAAATCGCTTTTCTGAACCACGCTTTTATCCAACAAAATTTTTCGTCTGAAATCGCTGTTCTGAACCATGCTTTTACAAAAAAAAATTTCATTAAGTGAAATCGTGGTTCACAACCACGCTTTTAAAACTTATATATAATCTCCCCAGCCCCATGTTTTGCATTCACGCTTGTTACAGTTTCACTCTCTCGCTCCCTGCTCTCTCTGTCGCTCCCTGCTGTCTCTCTCTCGCTCTTACTACTCTCTCTCTCTCTCTCGCTCTTACTGCTCTCTCTCTGTCTCTGTGCTCGAGCTCCCTCTGCTTCTCAGTACTGTCGGTACCTCTCTCTCGTTGGTATGGCTTCTATCATCTACTTTAATGCGTTTTTTGTGTTTGTGAAAATGTGAATAAATTAGGGTTAGGGTTCATGAATGTGGGTATAATGTTGGTAGAATAGGGTTCATGAATGTGAAAATGTTGTGAAATCAGAAATAATAAATTAGGGTTAGGGTTTATATTTGTGAAATCTGTTTAGAAATCTATTGAATGTGAAATCTTAAATCTTAAATTAGGGTTAGGGTTAGGGTTTATATTTGTGAAATCTGCTTAGAAATCAGTTGAATGTGAATGTTGAATGGTTTATATTTATCTTAAATCTGTTTATAATTGTGAAATCTGTTGAATGTGAAATCTTAAATCTTAAATTAGGGTTAGGGTTAGGGTTTATATTTGTGAAATCTGTTTAGAAATCTGTTGAATGTGAATGTTGAATGGTTTATATTTATCTTAAATCTGTTTATAATTGTGAAATCTGTTGAATGTGAAATCAGATTTCTATTGAATGTGAAATTAGATTTCTGTTCAATGTGACATCTGTTGAATGTGAAATCTGTTGAATGTTGAATCTGTTTAGAAAAATTTAAATATTATGTTTGAAATGAGAAAATGAGGGTTATGGTTTTCTATTGAATGTTAAATCAGAAATGAGGGTTTTGGTTTTGAATTAGGGTTTTGAATTGATGAATGTGAAATCATTTTTCAATTAGGGTTAGGGTTTTGAATTGATGAATGTGAAATCAGTTTTCAATTAGGGTTAGGGTTTTGAATTGATGAATGTGAAATCATTTTTCAATTAGGGTTAGGGATTTAAATTGTGAAATCAGAAATGAGGGTTATGGTTTCAGAAATTAGGGTTTAAGAAATTTATGATAAGTTAAATTTTTTTAATAATGTTATATGATTTTTTTTAGGAACAAATAATTTTTACATAATCAATAAATAATTATCTATAATAATAATAATTTTCTTGTATATTATTATCGTAACTAACTTTATAATTTATTGGAAAAAACATGGCAAAACACAAGAAAATCTAATTTTGTCTATATAAAAATTATCTATAATTAAAATTTCAAAATTTTCTATCCCTTTCTTTCAAAATTTCCAAATTATTATTTTTTTTTTCTTTCACTTTCACTTTCACTTTCCACAAATTTTTCTTTTTAATCAAAACATATTTAAGGAATAATCATGTCATTCCCTTTTATTTTCATTCCAATAAATTAATCACAGCCTAACAATATTTACGATGTATTAAAAAAAAATAGAATCATATAATATATATCAGTGTCATACAAAATTGAATTACAAGAAACTATGTTTAAAGTTGTCATGGTTAGTCTAGTACTAATTATCCCGAGTCCATAGATCCAACTGATCATTAAATCATTTTTTCTTTCTCTATTATGGAAAGTATAAGGGGATGTTTGGCATAAAAGAAAAGCAAGTTCAGTCAAACGAAAATGAGGAGAAAATTAAGGGGAAGGGGAGAAAATTTTCAGTTTTGAAAGGGTGGCCGTGTCCTTCGCCGCGAATAGTCTGAGTGAAACCCAAGATGGTCGTCGACGACGTTCTTGTGATTGTGAATTACAAATATATTTTATAGGGTTTTCAATTGTGAAATCAGAAATTAGGGTTATGGTTTCAGGAATTTGGGTTTTGAATTGTGAATCCTGTCTATATTTATTGCATTGTGAATTGTGAATCCTATCTATTTTTTTACAAATTAGGTTTTTGAATTTTGAATTGTGAATCCTGTCTATATTTTTTGAATTGAAAATATAATTTTTGATTGCTTCTTAGTCCTGTCGATATGGTTAAATCTTGTTATTCTTTCGTGTAACGCCCTCAAAATAAACCCATTATATCTATATCATTGACATGCAATATAAAAAGGAAACAATTCACTATCTCATTCATCAGAGTATTACTAAATAAAAGCATTACATGTAACATCAAATTAAATGCCCTACGGACTTACGTCTTTCCAAGCCAACACTTGGACACAAAAATATGAGTTCTAACTCAAATACAAGTAAAGCCCTAGGCTTGAATGTTTACATGTACTAACAAATAAAACAACTAACTAAAGATAGTCTTCAAAATCCAAAAGCCAAATCCTTCCAAGCTAAGTCCTTGAAGGTAGCTTATCACCTGAACCTGAAAATGATGTTCCCATATAGGGTGAGCCACAGCCCAGTAGAAAAATACTAAACCAAATATAAGCATTGAATAAAGCATTAGCATTCAATAGATGTATAACACAAATTATCAGTTCCATTTTCCATTCATTATTCAACATGGCTCAGAACCTGGCCAAACTTACAACAGTGAACTATATATCATATTCACAATAATTCCAATAACGTCAACACAAATGAGACTCAGGCTCATACACTTCATACTTCCAGATTGATACACATTTTAGTGCTGTATCAATAACATGTAAAAACACTTCAATATCAATAAGCACACATAAAAGTGATGCTAATGGAGTCCATCCCCTATCTCCTCCCAAACAAAATCCGGTTTAGAGGTCCATCCCCTATCTTCCCCTAAACCGTGGAGTACATCCCCTATCTCCTCCCACACAATATGCAAATGCATGCTCAATCAATACATGTAATTTCTGTATTAATTCAATAGTCAAAACAATGACTTAACCAATATGATTAGTTTCAGTTATCCCTAATCCACATGCAATGTCTACAACAATCACGACTATCCTCCACCGATAGCCCAAAACAGTTATTTCTAGACTGGAAATAAATAAATCAACAATTCAATAGGCGAGTGATTTAAATTAACCAACTACCCCATTTAATCAATAAATTCCTCAATTTTGTGAATTTAACTAATTTCCCCAATTTTTCTTAAATTAATTATACAAATCAATTTATTAAGACAACTAGGGTTTTCCCAAAATTACCAAATACTCCCAATATATCAAAATACCAAAACTTAGGACAAAACTTATACATTGGAGTAGGAAATCCCTACCTCGAAGAAATTAACCCAAATGGAGAAGACGGAGATGAAGACTCAAAATCCAAAGTGCTCCAAATTCACAAACTCTCAGATTAAAACGGAGCCCTCGACTCACACTATCTTTTTAATAAAGCAACTAGGGTAGAAACACACCCTAAATAGATCAAACCTAAGAGAGAAGAGAGAGAGAGAAGTCGGACCTAGGGTTTGGAATCAAAAAGAGGATGAAAAACTGTTCAAAATCCCGCTGCTGCCTATTTAAACTGGACAGGCTCGCTCAAGCGAAGACTTGGTCGCTCGAGCGAAGAAAAGCTCGCTCGAGCCAAAAACTCGATGCTTCAGGTCTGCAACACAGAAGCTCGCTCGAGCGAAGGAATGCTTGCTCGAGCGAAGAACTCGAAAACATACACCTCACTCGCTCGAGCAAAGAAAGCTCGCTCGAGCGAAGAAACACTGCTCTCGGGTCTATACTAGACGCAATCGCTCGCTCGAGCGAAGAAACCCTGGCTCGAGCCACCAGACACAAAAACAACCCTCGCTCGAGTGACCAACCCAAAAACTGGACAGCAACACTTGGTTTCCGAACCCAACCAACCTGTAACAAAACCTGTCCAACATATCCTATAACTCGAAAATAAGGAATTAAAGGACAACAACAACAATATATAAAAAACTGAATCTACGGAACATAAGTCCGGGTACAACAACCAAATGGGAAAAGACCGGGGTCGCTATATTTCGCTTATCTCTTCAGCTTCATCATTAGGCCACTATAACTAGTAGAAACAATTTTTGGGTTGTTTTAGGAAATAAGTTAAAAGCTAATTTTTTATTTTATAAATTTTTTTTTTTTTGGAAAAACGTGTAAAAAAAATACTGAAAATGCCTTTTTACCTCTTTCCCAAAAAATTACCAAAACATTATAAGTCAAAAAATTGATATAAATAAATGACTTTTTAGAAGTGATCCACAAAAAAATTGATATAAACATTAGGTCAAAAAATTTGATCCACAAAAAATTAGAAGTAAAAAAATTACTTTTTACCTCTTTGCCAAAAGAGGCCTTTCAAGTCGTCATGGAAAATGCTATTATCAAAACATTTGATATAAAAAAAAAATTGTTTAAGAATTATGTTTGAAAAAATTAAAATATTTGATTTATAAAATGAGTCATTCTCGATAATTTTTACCCACTTGAATTATCCAATTGACTTATTCTCTATGCGCCTGCATATATTTATTCAATTAAGTTTTAACTTTTTATGATAGTCGGATGTCTGAATCATTTTACGTATTTATCGACTAATCTTACAATCCACACCAAACGTCCCTTCCACGTAGATCCGACAAATCTCAATTAATACCTATAAACATGACACATACTGAGAGTTCAACTTGAGATCTGAAAGGAGCATACCTAATTTTTAACACATGATAACAGCTCATTAATATTAACGAAACTCAAGTTTGACTCGATTCAGGTCAATAATTTTTTTGTTATGTTTTTTATATTGGTTAAAATTATGAGAGCTCATTAATTTTTTATTTATGTTATTTCTTACGTTATTTTCCTAAGTTATTTTCTACGTTATTTCGTATGAGGTTATTTCCCTAAGTTAGGGAATAATCTCATAGGAAATAACCTACCAAATAACTTTGTCATTAAGGTCCCTATTGGCAAAAGCTTGAGCAAATAAAAGTAACTTCTCTTTAATTGTCCATAAATCTCACTAATTGGACCACCAGTTTTAAAAAATTACGTGAACAATGTTTGAAATAAAAATTAAGAACAAGTCATACAATATCAGTCAAGTTATTTCAACTCAATGAAAAAAATAATAATTTCATAGAAAAAGTTACACTATGATTTAAGATTTTTGTATGACTTGTCCAATTTTGTCCAATCACACTGAATAAATACAATACTTGATACAAATTATACTATAAAATTATATGAACAGAAAAATAAAAGAAGAATCTTCATAATGTCTTAATATTCAAAATTATTGATATATCTGTCTAGTAAATCATTAAATACTAATGTCTGAATAGATCAAGATTTATCAAAATATCCTGAAAATAAGTGTTTTTTAAATTGTTACCATTTACATGTGTACGATTAAATCATTGCCCAAATTAGGGGCTTTTCCCAAATTAAGGCAAAATAGTAATTTATTTCCCAAAGTAGGCTTAGTTTGGACAGAATTTCTAAACTAAGCTAAAACGTGAATACAAACCACGCTTTCACCGTTTTTGTGGCCCTCCCGCGGACAATTTGTAAAATCTTAAAAGCGCAGTACAAGCCACGCTTTTAATTAACAAAATGTGGTTACAAATCACGCTTTTAAGGAAATTTTATTTATACATAAATTTTTAAGTAATTATTTTTTAAAAGTAAATCTGATTAAGGAAATTTGATTTATACATAACCATGCTTTTGCTAAGTAATTCTTTCTATCTTCAGAAAACGTGGTTGCAAACCACGGTTTTACTGTTGACCCGTGGATAATAACCACTTCTAAGCAAACTGTAAAAATTCAACAAAAAATTCAAAACCAGCACTCATTCTTATTTCTCACAGACACTCACAAACACTCTCTCTATCCCTCTCTCTGACACACACACACCCACAACACTCACACTCACACTCACACTCACATCAAACATATATAATTTTTAATATATATAATTTTATTTTGTAAAATTCAAACCAATATTAAATATATATAATAATAATTGATAATAGCAAATAATAATCAACTATATAAAATGATTATTTTTTTACTTTAATTCTTAAAATGTAATTTTTTTATTTAGGTAAATTACACTGACACCCCTGAGGTTTATGTTTATGGCAGTTATTCCCCCTTTGAAAAAAAAAAAATCATTGGAAAAAAAATAAAATTAATTGGAAAAATAAATTATTTCAAAAGAAAAATTAAATTAAAAAAAATTAATTGTTCTGAATTTTATAAAATAAAATTTATATATATTAAAAATTATATATGTTTGATGTGATTGTGAGTGTTGTGGGTGTGTATGTCAGAGAGAGAGATAGAAAGAGTGAGTCTGAGTGTCTGTGACAAAGAAGAGTGAGTGCTGGTTTTGAATTTTTGTTCAAAATGTGTTTTGAAAACACGTTTTTACATATTTTACTTACAAGCGTGGTCACGAATATGTATAAATCAAATTTCTTTATGTATAAATCAAGTTTACCAACACTTTATAATTTATATAAAGTCACAACCTACACTCATAATTTATGTAATGATTAGAAATTTAGGTAAATTAGAAATATTGTTACTTTGATGTAAGTTGTTACTTTGATGTAAAGTTAGGTTTACCTACACTCATAAGTTTACCTACCTCATAAGATTGTTGGATTTTCCTACACTCATAAGTTGACCTACACTCAAAGTAACAAGATTAACAACTTACACTCATAAGTTGATGTAAATTACTTAGATTTATAATTTATCAATTACCTAAATCAACTTACATCAATTATATTTATTTAATGATTACAAATGTTGTTACTTTATAATTTATAATCATTTTTAACTCATATGTTAATTTTGTATGTGTTGTAAGATTTGTTTCTTAAAAAGCTAAAAAATCGAAAGCATTATCATTATTTTAACTCATATTTTAATTAAAAAATCAATAATGATTGTTGGATTACAATTGCTGATTACTTAAATAAAGTTTTTGCGTCACAAGTAATTGTAATTGAATGAGTTAAATTTCATATAATTCTTTTACAAGTACAAGCAGATATAAGTATATTGTTGCTATTTTAATGTTTTTTGTCTTAATTGAAGCAAGTATATGGAGACTGTTCCAATTATTTTCTACTGGGGGGGAAACATAATTCGGGATCCCGATGAAGGCGTCTCATATGATGCTGAGCCGAAAGAGATATATGCGGTCAAATTGGCACCACGCTTAGCAATTTGGAGGAGATGTTTATGTCAAAGGTGGCAAGTTACGGGGAAACTATCCGATTGACCTTCAAATGTAGATATCCTTATCGCTAGTGGCAAACACACAGCAAATACAAGATATTACCGATCAATGACGATGAGGCGTTGAACACCGTATTAAGTATCGGTGCAAGTTTTCAAGCACCAAATTGTTTGGAAGTCTACATTGATAAAGAGGTTGTACACAATATCCCGAACATGACACAGATGGATTCTCGTCCATTCACTACATTGCTGACACATGGGATTGACACAACAACGTTTCAGTCTCCTATGTATGAATCAGATCAATGTTATCCAATGGGCTACACACAACAGTCATTTGAGGGCCATGGTGTAGAATCAAGTTCGCGTGGTGGATATGATTATGAATTTGACAATAACAGACAAGATGTGCCCACATGCAGCCATCATACCACTCCGGTTAAACTTGCTGGTAATATATCAGAAGCAGTGAACAATGTGCAGTTTGCTGACAGTGACATGTATGGTCCTGATGTCGCCCTAAACAATGATGACAATGAAATGTGTGATGAAGAAAATTTATTGGGCGGATCAGATGATGATGATGATGAAGAAGATGACGCCCAGGCTCCCGTTGACCCTGAAAATGCCCCCATTCCACCTAGAGTTGAAATCCCTTTCTATGACAACATTCACATGGGTGGTGATTTTGACATTACTACCCGTGATGTCGTTCCCCGTAACCGGATCTGGAGCGCTGAAAATCCAGAGTTGGACAGAGGAATGGTTTTTGTTGATAAGAAGCAACTTCTACATGCTGTGAAATTGTACCATGCAACAAATAATCGAGAGTATAAGGTCGTAACCTCCAAGCGAGACCTTTGGGTGTCTGCTTGCAAGCACGACTACAGTTGGTGGTTGCGTGCATCTCTTAGTAGGAAACATGGTCTTTTTGAAATAAAGCAGTACAGGGGTCCTCACAATTGTTTATACCCACGAATGAACAGGGACCACACTAATATTAGCTCCAGTTACATTGCTTCTCATATTTTGGGACAAGTTGCGGTATAGTAAAAAATAAATGTTTACATATATATACATATTTGTTTGTTTATAGTGTTCACACCCAGATAATCCAACTCATATTTGATTGTCGTATGCAGAATAACCTGATATGCCAATTAAGAATGTCATCGAAGATATAAAAAAGACCATGAACTATAGTATATCATACAAGAAGGCGTGGCATGCAAAGGCAAAGGCAATTAAAATGGTATTCGGTGATTGGGATGAATCATATAGGCAGTTGCCTAAATTCATGCATGCATTACAGACATCTAATCCTGGCACCATCGTGACATGGAAGCATAGATATACCGGCATACAACCATTATGCCCGTCTTCCACTTTGTTTTCTGGTCTTTCAAACACGTCATCGATGGCTTTAGATATTGTAGGCCTGTTATAACTATAGATGGTACATTCTTATACGGTAAACACACTGGTGTGTTGCTTGTAGCAACGATTGTCACTGCCAATGGCAAAATATTACCGCTTGCATTCGCTATTGTCGACAGGGAGAGTTTGGAGTCTTGGTCGTTCTTCATTCAAAATATCAAGGAACATATTGTCATGGACCGACAGGGAGTGACTTTGATATCTGATCGAGCTAAGAGTATTTTAGCTGCTGTGAGGCGGCATTGGCTAAATCCCTCGCTCCAATTTGTTGGATATCATCGGCACTGCCTTCGACATGTTTGCAGTAACTTTAACACACATTTCAAAAATAAGGAGCTCAAACAACTTCTATAGAAAGCAGGGAGTGCTGATCAACGACGAAAGTGTAATGGTTACTTAGATCAGATACAGGCTATTAACCAAGAAGCCATCAATTGGGTCCACAAGATGAATTCTGAGGACTGGGCCCTTGCATATGACGGTGGATATCGCTGGGAGGTATTGACCAGTAATGATGCAGAGTGCTTCAACAACGTCTTGAAAGGTGCAAGGAACTTACCTATCTCAGCTATGGTTGAATTTACATTTCGACGGCTCGTCAAATATTTGACGAGATGGGAGCCCAAGCTGAAACAGATGTATGCAATGAGTTCCAATACCCTAGAGAGATGCAAAAAACTATCGAGAAGGGTATCGCAAGGGGAAATACTTTCCAGTTGATATCGTATGACAGGTTAGTTTGTAATGTGAAAAAATTGTTATTATTATGTTGTTAAGTTAATTACACCTAAAAACATGAACTTGATTAGTTTGTATCAATATTGTCTTATAGGCCCCGCCGTGTATTTGAGGTGCAAACATCTTTTTGCCGTGGACGCGAGGTCGCAATAGACAAATTATGCGGATGAATCAACCCACGTGCAGTTGTGGGAAATATGAGATAAGACACTATCCATGTTCCCATATGCTCGCTGTAATGTCTGAATGCGGTGACAATCCATTCCAGTACGTTGATCCAGTATATAGGCTTCCTGTATACATGAGGGTTTGGGAAACTAAATTCAATCCAATACCGCATCAAGATTATTGGGATGATCCGCAGTGGACCTTAATGCCTAATGAACTTCGTCTGCGAGAAGTAAAACGGGGTCGTACATCTATGGCTCGTATTCCGAATGAGATGGATATATCAGATAGGCGTTTGATAGCTCGTTGCAGTGAGTGCCACCAGACAGGTCATGATAGGCGAACATGTCCGGCGCGACTTAGTCGATGAAGACTATGTAATACTTACATGTTGTAATATATCATTTTGAAATTCTTTATTTGTAATAGATCATTTAATTATGTATTTTTAAATTCTTTATTTGTAAACGGGGTCGTACATTTAAAATGTGTATTACAAAATGTGTACTTGATTCAAAATGTGTAATGCAAAATTGAAAATGTGTATACTTTATTCAAACTTGTATAATTTATTGAAAATGTGTACTAGTTTTTAACTGTGTACTTGATTCGAAATGTGTATTACAAGATTCTATACTTAATCACGTAGTTCTTCTACCATTTCAAAATTTCATATTTTTGAATAAATTTAATATCGAATGCTGCAATCATTGTTCACATTTTATAATTTAAAAAATTTACAGTTTTAAAAAAATTAACCTATTATAAATTAAAATTTTAAAAATTGGAATGCTGCAGTCATTGTTCACAATTACAAATTTTATATGTAATTTGCAAAATTTATAATTTATTCAAACTTTTAGCATTACAAAATCAATATTTAAGTTTTGTCAAATATGCCATAAATGTAATCATTAATTTCGAATTGCTTCCGTGTAAGTGGCACATAAATTTGTCTTTTCTCAAACCCATAAGATTTACTTCACTGCATTTTAAATCGTTAAGTACAAAATCAATAATTACAGTTTTTCTGTTATTATGTTATGATTAAATGAGATTTTGATATGAATGATCTAATATTTCAGTTGTACAGGCTTCATGGCACATGTACCTGAGGAGGTTCCACTGTTCAGACAAGCACATCGGGCTGACAGTATGTGGGACTATCCGGTATGCAATAACGTTTGTTGGACTTTACGCTTACAATTAAAATACATCGCATTTTGTTGTATATTTCATGATAATGCTATTATTTAAACTGGTCATTCTGTTGTGCAGGATGAGGCACGCACCGTGTTGACATGCCGTCGGGCAGATTCTGGATTGTGGGAGCATCCGTTGGACCATAGAGTCTTGCAGTATATATTACGCGCGGGATTCTATGGTGTGTATCATATCGGGCACATTCGACTGGACCACGCACTCATCACTGCTCTCGTCGAGAGGTGGCGCACAGAGACTCATGCATTCCATTTCCCGATCGGGGAGGCCACCGTCACGTTGCAGGACATATCCGTCCTATATGGTCTTCGGATTGATAGCCGAGCAGTTACTGGAGTTGACCCATCTTTCGCAACGGAGCAATGGATAGCCCTATGTGCTGAGCTATTGGAGTAGCACCTACACCAGCAGATTTACAGGCAGGTAGACTGAGGGTAAGTGGCTGGCCGAGCAGTTTGCTCATCTTCCAGATCATGCTCCAGATGAGTTAGTACAGCAACATACCCGAGCATATATTCTGTGGCTTATTGGGGGGGTACTTCTCCCTGATAAGTCACAGAACCTGCTCAAGCTGAAGTACTTGCCATTGCTGAGAGACATTGAGGAGATTGGGCAGTACAGCTGGGGTAGCGCGGCTCTGGCATGGTTGTATAAGATGCTATGTCGAGCAGCTCAGGTAGGTACGAGGGAGATTAGAGGACCACTTGTGTTGCTACAAGTTAGTAAGAATTTTATTACATGTCAATTCATATTGTATGCCATATATCAGTATTGTTATTGTGTTCAAACTATTGCAAATTTGGGCATGGGAGAGATTGATTCGCATTGCCCCGTCTAGGTGGCAACTGGTTGGTCCTGGTGAGCTTTCCTATGGGTGAGGGGGACATGCAGTTGCCCACCGGACCGCAAGGTAGCCGGTGGAGGGTTGACATGGGCCACGAGGTCGTCTCGACCTACGTAGTGGTAGTTTATAGAGGACCAGCTGGACCGGATGATCGAGGGCG
>JAPPVO010007772.1:0-25905 GCA_030407325.1 Camellia japonica
AATTGTTGTCCCATAGCATCTACTAGGCCATCCCATGGATTGGTTGGCTGAGTAGATGGAATAGTGGATGGTCCAATTCCTTGGTTTTGTCCAATATTATGAACATATGGTTCTTGTCCCGAAGTACTGGTCTGTTCGACCATAGGTTTTGACAATATGGGAGTGTCCACAGGATGTGTTACCACATTATCCTCTGGATTAGGTATTTCTACCTCTCATTCTACGCCTTCTTCTAAGCGTTCATTTTCTCTTTGTCGTTTTCGTCTAGCCATTTTAACAAGTCCCACTGGGCGTGCCAAAAATATATGTTGGCTTTTTGGCTTTCGAAGGGTATTTTTGTAAATGCGAGCGTGCCAGCAAGGATCAATCAGTCCTTACAGAAATTATAATTGCCAACTAATTATCAGACGATTGTGTTTTAGTTTTTTCAGCCTCAATGAAGAGGACTTTTACTGGTGGCTTGACTTAGGAGAAATTAAGCAAAATAACAGATGAATGACGAACAAATGAAGTATTTCATTAAGATGAAAACTTACAATGATCCAAACTCAGCCTCGTAGAGGTTTACAGCGATAATCTACTCGAAACTACTCCTATGAACGAAGTGCAGTGCAGGAATTTAAAGTGCAGGAATGTAAAGAACAGGTATTTAAAGTGCAGGAAATGTAAAAACTGGAAATGTAAAACTGGAAAAGAAAATATGAAGTAAATGACTGGTTTTTTGGATCTGAGTCTGAGGGTTTTTTTCTGGGGGCTTCCCTGCTATTTATACTTGTCAAGGATGACCTTCGAACTGCACTTCAAACCGTCGAACTGCTCCTCCATGATCGCTGACCATGTTGCCTTATAAGTAGTTCCACTACACCATCATTTGCAGTTAGGCTTCCCTCCTATATTTGAATTTGAATATGAGTAACCGTTAAAGCCACGTCACCTTGCATCTCTTTACTGATCCAATGCTACTCAGATCACGTGAGAACCAATATTAACTGCTACGTGTACGATCAGGATCAAAGACTTGACTAGTCTTCCTATATTACCCTTACTCTGCCACGTGTCGAATTGTGATTGGCTTTTACAAAATATGTAGCCAACAACAATATTAATAAATCTCATCTCATTACCAATCTCAATCTCCCTTCTAACTCTCTAAACAAACGGGGGCTTAGACAATGATTTAAAATTTTATTTTGAAATTGAATAAAAATAATTTGAAAAAAAAAATATGATCAAGAAATTTTACCTATTTTAAACTGGGTTACACTAAAATAATGTTTGAAACAAAAAAAAAAGAAGAAGAAAATTTTATTGGTGTTTTATTCTAACTATTATCTAAATTTATTGTTTTACATGATCTAAAAAAGTTAAAAAGCCAAAAAGTCACTATCTTATTTAAGTCACATCACCTCTCTAACACATCATTTCAAACCCAACTCATATTTTATAAAAAGTCAAAAAGTGCACTTATTTAGATCATTTCAAACCACCCAATTAGAAAGGCAGAACAATTTGATTTGATTTGATTTTTTTTTTTTTTTTTCAAGTTCCCAAAATATCCTTCATAGCATAAACTTGCATCTACAGACGTGTCACATCTTCAGCCACTTGCATTACCAATCGTTGCCTGCAAACCAACCCGCACTGTTCCGCACTATAAACGACGAGCAAATTATATGCTGCTCTCTTTACATGGGTGTTTGGAAAGTGAATTTTTTTTATAGGTTTTTTAGTTATAGGATATTATTAGAGAAAAAAATTTTGTATTTGGAAAGATAGCTAGGTTTTTTTGTGGTTGAATATGATGTTTGTGAAAAAAAAAAATGAAATGATTATGGGATTTGATGTAATATTTTGTTTAGATTTATTTTTTTTGGGTTTTGTAACCAATTTGTCTTTTAGTTAAAAAAAAAAAAAAAAAAAGAAACCCAAAACCCAACTTCCCAAACAGCGCCTATATTTCATGACTTTTATCACCTTCTCACTTTGATTCTTAAAATTTATTTTTTCTCACATTAACTTTTCAAAAAGGTAAAAAGTCATTATTCTATTTAAGTCACATTATCTTATTTAAGTTACATCACCTCTCTACCACATCACTTCAAACCCAACCCATACCCAACTCATATTTAATAAAAAAAATCAAAAAATGCACTTATTTAGATCATCCTAAACCACCTCTGATTTTTATACAAAATTAGACAGAAAATGTCGTAATAACTATCATATAATATAAAATACATTATTATATTAAAATTTAAAATTATGTTAGAGATGTGAGTTATTTATAATAAAATATTTTTATGTCACATGGTTATTAAAATGTTATTTTTTTGTCTAATTTTTAACAAAAATTAGTTAAATTATGAAAAACTTGAAACACAAAAGGCCAAAATAAAAAAAATAAATTTTAAAGGTCAAAATAAAAAAGTGACTAAATATACAAAGGCAAAGTGTAATTTGTCCTATAAACAAACACAATTACACTAGCCTTTAAGATTGAATTTTATTTTAATTTATATTTTAAGATAAACTAGTGAGGGATCCCCGTGCATTGTACCCATTACAATTAATGAGATTGATTGCATTGTGACGCTCCAAAAATACAGGGTTTATCTAAGGTTAGGAGTCTAGGAAACGGCACTAATGAGTCCTATGCCCAATAACCGAGTAAGATCCTAGATCGTCGGAGGAGTCAAGTTAGCCTCTCTTCTAAGTCCAGCTTTGTTAGGTAGTGCACCATCCTTTTAACAGATCTTAAAAGGCATTGACGCAAGGTCTCATAAGCAATACAGAGATAGGCATAGGATTACAAAGTAAATAATAATTACAGCGTCTCAAATTTTAAATTTACAAAACGAGTTCCATTACTATTACAATCCAAAAAGAATAAATAAAAGCACAATTAGACTAATGAGCGAAATGGTTCCAAACTTTCTCTAAGGAAAACTTAAGTCTTCAAATGTCTTTGACTCTTCCTTGGTTTCGTACGTTTCTTCGATACCTGACATGAAACGTCATGAGTTTTGAATGCTTAGTAAACGCACACACACCCCATCCATTTTTCCCAATCCAATACACCATCACAATTATAACAAGCAAGTAATGAAGCATGATAATCATTCAATAATAAAGGATTACAAGGTTAGATGTTAGAATCTAGAAATCCCCCAAAGAGACTTCGCCCCCCCAACCACAAGAATCGGACGTGGATTATTCGGTATGCCCCTTTTTTGTTGCTTTGTTGCAGAACTAACCTCGGATGCCTACCAACGGTTATATACACGTAGCGCCAACTGCAGGGCCTCAAAAGAGACGGTAATAATGGGCCTTGCCCAAATCTCTCCTTACACCAAATACTTAGGGTTCGAATACAACTGCTCCGTTCAAGGGTTCCGAAAACCACTTGCGCAAGATTTTAACTTCCAAATAGGGAACACATCCCGTCAACCAATCAATATCTTAGTAATCTTGTCCAAAAATTCGCAACCCGTTACCACCCATTAAGTTTCCCGTTTGAGTTAGACAATTTAAGTCAGAGTTAGGACATGCTCTTGAAACAACATCTATTGCACAAGTTTGAACAACTAAATAGTACAAATAGAAGGAAATAAGGTTACAACACATGAGATTCACATATGAAGATAGGCACAAGTAGCTCTAGGCATATTCAAGTACTTAAGGGAATAAATTTGCACATGAATATAATTTCCAGATTTGAATAAATGTGAGCACATCAAAGGATTAAAATAAAATACATAAACCTATGACATGTGAAATATCATATCGAGACATGATCATAAATTAATAAGTATATTCATGAATACAAGAGCATAAAACACCAATGAAAACAGAATTTCTAGATTTAGTACTACCTAACGATTATGCACAAAAGGGCTATTTCAGATTTTTTTCAGAGCCTGGGCTTCCTATGGTTCGTAGGGAATTTTATCTAGTTTTTAGAACATTTTTCGGAAATGAAATAGCTTTTCCAGATTTGTAGTTATTTCAGAAATACTCCAGCTTTGTCCAGATTCGTCGACTGTTACACAAATTAGATTTTCTCACAAACCACTCAATCGTTTTCAATGAAACCAATTTTCCTTGAACGATAACTCCTTAAGAAAGATTTTGACACAAAATGGAGGTCTAGAATATTTTTATACATTTTTCTAAAAATTTCGTAAGGTAGCTGTAAAATAGATTTTTCTAGCACAGTTCTTGAAAATAGAAAGTTGGTGAGAAACGAGGTCAGCTAGGGGAAATTTTCCACTTATCTTGTGATGAAAACATGCTAAATAATATGTATTAAACTCAGAAATTTAAGGTGAAGGTGTGCCTTTGAAAATTTTGAGAGATTGATAAGGAAAAATGTAGTCTTATACCGATTAAGAGAAATAGAAGAAGGGTAAAATCAAGGCTCAACTCCTTTCATTTTTGACAAAAGAATACCATTATAACACATCTGAAAATACCATTTTAAACTTCTAATAACATGTATTTGAAAAAGGAAAATGGAAGAGAAAGTTGTGTCGTGGCTTACTTGAGGGTCGTTGGAATTGCTAGCAAACGTTTTCATCCTCTCCTCTCTTCTACCAAGCTCACCCTCCTTCCATTCTTCTCTCTCAGCTGAATATAGTGTGTATAAGTGTTGTTCTTGTATGTAAAATGCTAAGGGAGGGGTTGTTTATATAATGAATTTGGTGCAAAAGGTCCTAAATGCCCCTTAGTTGGAATTGGATTGGATAGTTTGGATTTAGTTTGAATTCAATGGAATAGTGGAGAATTAAAAGTCTTAATTAGGTTCCTAAATATGATCTAGTTAGGGTTTTCCTCCTAATCAAGCCAACCTAGTTGCATAGATACATATATATAAAAGTTTGTACCAAGTCAAAGATTTTTCTTCCTTAAATCATGGAAAATTGTCTCATAGTGCATTCATTACACCTACAATGGTGATGGCTAGCCATGTGATGGTGAATTGATGGACTTGTTTTATATATATATATATATATATTGTGTACAATTGTTGGAATTTGTAAAATAAAATGTTTTAAAAAAAGATTTTAGGATACAAGTGTATATATAAATATATAATGGTACTTGTTTGGGGTCAATTTGTGATTTAATAAAAATGTGAGAGCTTGGACTCAATTAAAGTATCTATTTTAAGTGTAGAGTTAATAAATTAGTGTTAGGAAAAATAATTCGGTTTGTATTATCTTGCTTTGAATTTAAAGGTAAATAACCGAACGAAAACTGTGAAAACTAGAAGTTAAGGTTTAGAGTGATTAATCTAAAATTTGAGAGTTAAATAATTAATATTAGAGTGTTAGAAATGATTTCTAAGCTTCCAGGGTCGATTAGGGTTTGTATGGGTTCGTCCGTGATGCGTTTTCGGTTCTAGGGTTTAATTTGCGAACAATCAACGAATTAAGGACTTTATTATAATAACTCAAAATTTAGGGACCTAATAAGGTTTACAAAAGTTAGGGGTCTCACATGCATGCTTAACAAAAGAGCAATGTAAGAACAAATAGTATTGAGCAGTTTTCAAAAAATAGATAATAATAATATTCCAACTAGTAAATCTATTGCTGTTCCTCCTATTGACCTAGTCACCAGATATCATCCTATTGACACTATCAACCATTACCAAGTTCTTGGTAATATCCCAAAACCTAGTTATACATCCGCTCTTGCTTTAGATCCATTCGTTTTTTCTTCTCAGTCACTCACTCCTTACCCTCCTAACCCAGTCAAATCAGTCCGATTTGATTATAATAAATTTCAATCAACTAATTTCTTTTTCAAAGAACCAATTCACAAGAATACCCATAATGTTTTTGATCTAGTTAAATCTTATTTCCCTCTTGGATGGCATTTTGTTCCACTCCATCCAGAAAAGTCAATTACCTACTACAAAGATCTTCTCTTTTATCATCAGTCAATAGTCATTAAACCCATCTATGATCGTACATACACTAGTAAAATTGTTTACCATTATTTTTACATCCACAATATAGTTTCTCTTGATGAATGGGGTCCTCCTTTTCAACTCAGAGATTTACCTGGTCATACAATCTGTAGACTCGACTTTCTTCGCGTCCCCTTTCGGAGAGCTCGAATTGATCCTACAGTTCGGACTCCTGTTACGGTTCTGAATCTAATCTCATAAAGTGCAATGTGAGACTGATAAACACCAAAGAGTCCAATCTGGCAAGTCATTTTAGAAAATCAGATTTTGAATCAAATAATGCCAAAACTGGACTACTTTGCCAGATTACAGAGTCGCCATCTAAATATTTTGTTTTTGGGAAATTTAGGAAATCCTGACTCGTGCCAAATGCCATGTGTCCGTCATCACCAAAGTTGCCTCGGCTCGGGAACTTGGGTACGAGAGGGGAAGGTCCTGAAATGACCACCTCCGCTTGCCCGATCAAAGGATCGGCCTCTACTAACATGATATGTTGTTTTATAAACATATGTGTTCTTGTCCGGTTTATTAGCTAACTTTACTATGTGACGCACACAAGCAAGTATAGACTAAATCGCAAGAATTAGAACAAATCAACTCATGTTTGTTTTTGAAAATAGTGTGAAAGTGCCACCTTCAAGTGGGCTAAAGCGCGGATTTTCCACCCTCAAGTGGGCTTAAAACATGATGATTTGCCACTTCGCAAAGTGGGCTTAAAACTCACATTCATCGAATTGTTCCAATTCAAACAATAAAGCCTTCATTCACAGGCATTTATGCAGTTAATCATTTAAGCAAATAGCCTTATGGCAAGTATGCGATCATGACAACACACACTCATGCAAGTATGCTAAAGCGTAAAACTTACAGTGTACTCCGAGCCAAAACAAAAGCTAGTTAGAAATATGCATGATCCTAACTATGCTAAAATGCCTAATGCAACTAATAGGCTCGGTTATCTAAGATGTCATATGGATGCAACAATTTGATAACATGCTTTGAAACACGTATTCAAATAAGTGTTAAAATATAATGCAGTTTGAATGATGCGCCGAGCCCGGTGGATACAAGACAAATGAATGATGCAAACATGCAAGCATAAGGTATGCTAATCAAAACATGATTCCTAATCTAACCATTGAAAGCGGATAAATAAAAGGGAGAAAGACGTGGGGTTGGAAGACATGAACACACGCACGCACACTTATTACAACATTGCGCCCTCTCGAAGAAGGGTCCGAATAAATAAGCTAAGCTAAGCTAATTAAGTTAATCTAATTAAACTAATTAGACTAATTATTACACAACAAAGTAAAGAAATAGCTAAACTAAGCTACTTAATTATTACAACACTTAACTAATTAGCAAACTAATTAATTAAATTACAAATTCATGCTAACTAAAACATGCAAAGCACTAAACTACATTGCCTCAGCTCTGCTTTGGAAAATAGAAGATGCATGCACTTGGTTTTCGTCCCGAAAAGCCTTTCGGTCTACTCTTGAGAGGCTCTGTTTGCAGGGTTAAGCTTGCTCCAAGAACCTTCTGCTCCACCTTACCAATTCAATGCTGAGGATTGCACCAATGGCCTGCCGGCCATGAATGCTTGCTGTCGGCCATCTGCTGGCCAAAAATGTGCCATGCCAGCCAAGGATGAAGCACTGCCGGCCATCAGTGTGCCACTGCCAGCCACTGGTGTGCTGAATCACCACACAGCAACAGAGCACAAATAAAGAAAAATGGAGGGTTTTCCAAGGATATGTTTGTACTGTGCCCCTCTTTATCATCTCAAAACATCAAAGGAGTGGCACTCTTGGATCTAAAACCACCAATCAAGCATTTTCAATGCATGATGGCCAAAGATCCAAGGAGTACAATTTCATTGAATGCACAAAACAAGATGCTAGACCACTACCTTGTTATGAATGATCAAAGGCAATGGAGACAAAGGAGATTGGCTCATTTCGTCACTTTAAGTATGAAATGTTCCAATCTACTTTGTGTTCAATATAACATCTGATTGAACACATGCAATGCAAACAAAACATGCTTATCTTGGTCATGTTTTACTTGTTCAATTTCATTTACTCATTTTAGCATTGCCAAGTCAATCTTTAACTAGTTAAGTCCAAGATGAGTGTCCTCTAATTGGAAAGATGGCCTAAACCACAAGTGTCTTGAGCATGAAAGAGGCCTCATGTTGTTGGTTAGGAGGAACCCTTAAGAGATGGTTAAAACCATTAGGCATGAGAGCCTCAAGTTCGCACTCAAGCCAACAAGGGGCTCAAGACCACTTTCAAAGAAAATTAAAAAGTGAAGAATAGAGGGAGGTTGCAGGCTTTTCAGTGCTGAAATGGCATGAAAAATGGCACTAAATCATGTAAGCAACACATGCAAGACATGTTCAAAAGCCAAAAGCATTAAACTAGTGAAGAGCACTACACTAGAGGCATGTAATATCAAGCTCAACTAACCAAACCAGCTCTGCAAAGAGCTAAAACATGCCAAAACAGTGGCTAAATCATGCTGAGATTAAATCATAAAAGGCAAGAAAAACATGCTCATGTGTTAAGCTACAAACAAGACTCAAAACACAACTCTCAAAAGCAATGAAAAAGTGATGTAAGTGATTGTGTGACAAAGCTATATACATTGAATCACATGTTAAATGATGCTACAACATGCAATCATCTCAAGCAAAGCATGTTAGAGGCCTAAAACAATGAGCTGGTGAAGGCATTTGCACTATAGCTATACAAAACGAGGCTCATATGACCAAGACAACTCAAAAAAAAGTTGAATCATATGAAATCAGAGTCTAAAACATGCTGAGATCAAGTCACAAAAAGGTAGAAAAACATGCTCACATGTTAAGCTATCTACACATGCAAACAAGACACAAGGAGAGGAGGCCAACCCCTCATATTTTGGACCTCAAAACATGGTTTTTATCACTAAAAAACCTCTGAGTTTCAGTGGTAAAAAGGCCCAAAAAAGTTTGATTTGAAGGTGATGAGAAATGGTGCAAAAAGCTTAACAAGCTAAAGAGCAAAAAAGGGGAACAACCCCCTAACTCACAAAGGCTCAAACCACCACTTTTAAGTCTGAACAAAAAAAAATTTTACACGCCAAAACCAGCCTTGAAATGGTGGGAAAAGATGGCAAAGCAAGTATGAAAAACAAGCTTAATGGGAGAGAGTTATACCTCTTGAAGCACAACATAATTTTAGGCAACAAAACTAAGCAAAATCACTTTCAGAAGCTCCAAGAAGACCTTCTAGAACCTCAGCTCCAAGATAACCAACTTTGGTCAAGGATGTATAGGCAAAGGAGAAGTGTATCTACACTTGCATGCACTTATGCACAAAGGTTCAAGAGAGAGAGAAATGTAGAGAGAGAGAGTTGTAGAGAGAGAGGCTCCCAAAATTTTCTTCCTCAAAATGTTCTAACCTCCAAAACAATACAGAAGGCTCTCTATATATAGAAGAATGCAAGTTCAGGTCGAAAATATCCCAAAAAGGACAGCCGGAACAGCCGGAACACAAATATTTGCAAAAAATCTGACTTTTTCCATCAATGGCCGGCAAGCCATCATTCATGGCCGGCACATGTCCATTTCTGGCCGGAAAAGGTCACTCTTGGATGGAAGGGGGCCGGCAAAGGCCATTTATGGCCGGCACATGGCCAGAAAAGCCCATCCATGTCCAGGAACCTCCACCTCTGGTTGGCCAGAAAAATCTGCTTTTTGGGCCCATCTTCAAATGGATATATCTCCTTCATTTGGACTCCTTTGCAGGTTGTTATTGAGCCTAAATTGAAGCCCTAGAAGTCTTCTTTCCAATGGTGGAAGCCTCACATCAAAATTCCAAGTGTACAAAAAGTTATGGTCATTTTAGTGAAGACTGCTCAGTTTCGATCCTACCCGGATTCATGCCGAACTTCTCCTCAACTAGTTTTCTTCTCTCCTCTCCTCTTTTCTTCAACTCCAAACCTTTAAATAAGATGTTTTGAAAGATTTTTCAAAGAGTTCACCTCTTTTTCATTCATTTTCACATTGTCCTTGCTCGATTTACCGAAAAGCACAACATTTAACAAAATGTGAGCCTCGGAACATCGTAGAAGCATTTTCAAAATTATTTTGAAAGGGAGGGTTTTAAGGTCTAAAAAACATTTTAGTCAAAAGGCTTTGGTCAAAAAGGGGTGTGTGGTTGGGATTTGACGCTCTCCTTGCCAAAGAAATCGAGCCTTGCACTGCACAACTTTCATCACCAAGTAAACAATCAGTGGCGCCCAAGTCTTAAGGGCGGTCAAAAATAGGGTGTCTACAGTTGCCCCTCTTTGATAGAGCTCAGAGTCATGAAATGACGTGAGAGTGAATGTCAAAGCCCAGAAACGACCCATTTTTGACAAGGCCGAAGACTTGGACAAACAAATAAAATGAAGATGCAGAAACCAATTGTTGCGCCCGTAGGCTGCCTACGTATCTCTTTGCAAGGAATCAAACTAGCGTAGTTCAGGGGCAGGATGCAAAATGATACACAATATAACAAAACAGTGTAAATGATATACAATGTAACGAAACAATGCAAATGACATGCAATGCAACGAAACAATGCACATGATATGCAATGCAATTGAATCCTCAAACCACAAGCAGTGCAAAACCACACAAATATCATAAAGGGATGGAGATGCAACATCAAACTACGTTTAACACAGAAAATGTGCCGGAATCCTCAAACCACAATTCTCATAGTGGAATAGGCGTGTGCACATGCAGAACTGTGTGTTTCGCAGAAAGAATACAAGTAACTGGGTGGCATGATATAAGCGAGGAATGATCTGCTGAGGAAAGATCGTGATCCTAAATGCTGAATACAACAAAACAAAGTACGATGCAATGGATGTAGTGAATAAGGCGCGCGGCCAAACCACATTTTATCTAGAAAAGGTATGGACACAAAACATACAACGTCTAACATAGAAAAGGTGTCGAAACCCTCAGACCACAATTCTCTTAGTAGAATAGGCGCGTACACATTATCACAGAGCCATGCTTCAACGAGGAAAAAGTATGAGCACATGCCGAACTAAGCTTAACATGGAAAGGATGCAGACGATAAAACAAATACGATGCAATAGATGCATGCGATAAATGCTATATACAATGCAATAGACGTAATAGATGATGTAGTAGCTAGGAAGTGAAGGTACCTCATAGGGGCAATTGGCAATGACTCACCTCATGCTGATGGAGATCTTCCCCTTCTTCTCGGTTGAACCACAGGTACTACTTTTCTCCCTGACTATGGTCGCAACTTTCCCTATTCTCCAACAGGGTGACAGACTAGGTTGGTTCAGTATCCAGAATTGAGGCGCATATACGCTACCTTAACCTATGGGTCTGCCATACAGATTTCAAGCCAAGGATACACCCCTGGGTATTTAAACTAGACTTTAGTCTCGGAAATCCCGAACCTTTGCGTTCTAGGCATCACCATTCGAACTCTAGTTTCCACCGTCTCAGTTGATCTCCTAGGAACTCACCGCAAACATAGGCAGGTGGCTATACCAGAGCACTGGAAGTTGTTCGGGCACGACAAACACTCAAGGAATTGCACCTTTAGAGGATTTAAGGTCTCCTAGACCATAAAGTGCACAAGATAGTGCGAACGAAGATGTAAGGTTTAAGGTCTCCTAGACCGGAGGAATGCACAAAATAGTGCTATACAGGTGCACAAAATAATGCGATGCGCAAGATAGCATGATTGAATTGCAAAGCACAAGACAATGTGAATGATACAAAAATACAATGTACACAAGACAGAGCGAGTGAGGGTGAATGCACAAGGCAGTGTGATGCAGGTGTGCACAAGACAGTGCAATATGCAAGGTGCACAAGACAGTGCAAGTGAAAGTGCACAAGATAGTGCGAATGAAAGTGAATGCACAGGACAGTGCAATGTAGGTGTGCACAAGACAGTACGATATGGGTTAAATGCACAAAACAGTACGATGCAAGTATGCACAAGACAGTGCGATACAGGGTGCACAAGACAATGCGAATGAAAGTGAAATACATAAGACAATGCGATGCGGGGTGCACAAGATAGTGCGATTGAATTGCAATACACAAGACAGTGCGATGTAAGATGCACAAAACAATGCGATGCGGGGTGCACAAGACAGTGCGATGCGCAAGAAAGCACGAGTGTAAATGCACAAAAAAGTGCGATGCGCAAGAATGCGAGAGTGTAAATGCACAAAAAAAGTGCGATGCACGAGAAAACGCGAGTGTAAACGCAGGATTTTAAGGTCTCCTAGACCAAAGAATGCACAAGATAGTGCGAGTGATACACAACCACAGAGCGCACAAGATAGTGCGAGTGATACACAACCACAAAGTGCACAAGACAGTGCGAGTGAGAACAAATGCACAAGACAGTGCGATGCACAAGAAAATGCGAGTGTAAATTGCACAAGAAAGTGTGATGCGCAAGAAAGCGCGAGTGTAAACTGTACAAAAAAGTGCGATGTGCAAGAAAGTGCGAGTGTAAATGCCGAAGGGCAGTATAAACATTGGAGCATGCCCCAATGTTTCTAACCAAAACAGGGTGGTATAAGCATCGGAAGACGTTCCAAATGCTTCTGACCGGGGGAAAGGTATAAACATCAGAGCACGGCCCAATGTTTCTAACCAAAGCAAGGTGGTATAAACACTGGGCATACCTGAATGTTTCTAACCAGGGCAAGGTGGTATAAACACCGGGCGTACCCGAATGTTTCTAACTGAAGCAAGGTGATAAGGGAGAGGAATGGTTTTACCCGGAATTCCTCTAAATGAACTGTATATACAATATCGTGTATGTAAAGAAAGACACTTAACAAGTGTGATATAGTAAGAGTGCATATTCCATGCAAGACAAACAATCGAGATATAAAGGCAACGGTACATTCTATGCGAGAATGAAAGCATGTTCTATGCATGAAACATAAGCATATTCTATGCATGAATCATAACGATGCGCAGCACGCATGCAATAGAAGTGTATATGAAAGTGCACATTCTATACAATAGAAGGGAGGCAAATATGTACTTTGATGCCTCCAATTTACCTCTCAGAGGACTTTGCAACATGCTCAGCTCAAAAAGGACACACCCTGTTCATATTGGCAAGGGGTAACATCAGCATGTGAAAACAACGGGTGCTGCTTGGACTGCCATCCTGACTTGAAGCAGGCTTAAACTTGGGGTCAAGATACACTCATACTCCAGAGAAAGGCGAGGCCTGAGAAGGTGCACCTGGAATGCAGTCTTGGAACTTGCCGAAATTGAAACAAACTCAGATGCTCCAATTTTCTCTCTTTTCTTTTGCTTTGCAGTCCGGAACCTATGTAGCTTCAGATAGGTCATTGTTCTATTGTTCTCACATGACCTGGGGTGAACCCTGTAGTTTATGAAAGAAGGAATTCTGTTTTGCACATATGTGGAGAACGGCACAACACTCTGAGCACAAAACGATTTATTTTGAAATTGAAATGAGAAATGAGTTCTCGACCGGGTATTAAGCCTACGACTGACCAAAGTTAAAACGACTCAACAAAGGAAAACAAAGGTAAAACAACCTAAACACATCTATTGACACTCAAAACGACTCAAAACAAGAATCGAGACAAACGACAGACACAATATTCAGAGATTCTGTTATCCATTGGTGGGAGACCTTTCGGTTCATGAGGAGCTTGCAGCTTCTCTAGGTATTGTTTCCCACCCTTTCTCATTTGTGATTCTCACATCACTCTGGCACTCAATCTCTATTTTTCTGAAAAAGCCTTTTCCTCCCTTTTCTCTCAACGCACATCTCTCTATTCTTTAATCTCTCTTATTTTTTATCCCTCCCCTGGGTGGTTGATGGATAAACAGGAAGCTGTGGGCTCTTGCCCCTAGTATTCTACTAGATGCTCATTCTTTTGCTCACAACAGTGAACTTTCCCACGGAGGGGTTGTGCTACGATTGGATGTGCAGCAGATCTGCAGCTGACATCGGTTGACGATGCCCTTGGTTTAGCTTGATCGTCCCACCGGCCAGGTATACAATTGATTGTCCTCACACATTGTGTTTTCTATGCTCCCATTCTAGGTCAGACGCCAGTTTGAGCATGATTGTCCCAGATAAGGGAAACGAATATCCAGCTCCATTTCTAATTTGTGCTTCGCACTTGGCTTGATACCTCGCTGCTTGGAGGATAAGAGAGCTTTCAGCCCTTTGCTGTTAGCTTCAGTTATGCCCTTTCTGGCAAGTATGGTGCCTTCTCTGGCAAGTATGTTGACAAGGGGGAAAAGACAAAAACCTGACTCGACTGTGCCCCTAGTTCATCATTTTGACCATTTTTTGTTTTTGGCTTGTGCTAAAACAATTTTGATCAATATGAGAGTTAGATTAGCATACTTGTTCGATTTTCTGATTTGAAATCATGCAAGTCAGGTTGTGAGCACTAAAAGCTTTCCTTTTTTGGGTCCAAGAAATGGTCCAGTTTTGGAAAAATAGAATAATTTTCGAGAGAATTAGTCAACCTCATTAAAAATCCTCAAAACTGTTTTTGCCAATGGCCACTGCTCGACCAACATAGAATTTACTCTTGAGATGCACAACCTCTGATCTGAACTTGAATTGTCTTGCAGCTGAATCTTCTAACAGAGTAGGACAATCAATTTTGAACGAAGACGAGCCAATTTGCACATGGATAAGATAGCCGAGTTTGAACAAGGATAAGCCAATCAACATGGATGAGCCAAGCAGGCTAAAAATGATTGGGGCTGAACTTCAGGATGAAGTTGCCTACGTATCCCAAAGATGGGAATCAGGCCGTACGTAGTTCCGGGTTGAGGTTCACTCAGGTGTTGACACTCTCCTTTTATGCCCTAACTTTTGCCAAGGCCGCCCTTTTAGGTTTTCAACCTTGCGAGCTCAGTTTTTTTTTTTTTTTTTTCTTTTCATTTCTTTTCTTCTTTTCTTTTTCTTTTTCTTTTCTTCTTTTCTTTTTCTTTTTCTTTTTCTTTTCTTCTTTTTTCTTTTTCATTTGCTCTAACTTTTGCCTGGGTCGCCCTTCTGGGTTTTCAGCCCAGCGAGCCTCTCAAGGATAAAAAAAAGTTTAACTTGTCCGTGTTGATCGATTTTGAGATCTCAAAGCCATCTGAATCTAGGAGAATGGCTACTATTTCTGACTAACTAGCCTTGATGATATGAGAGCCCATCCAATTGGGGTCTGAATTTGCCCCTAGTGTTGTGGATAGGAACTCGATGGTCCTTTCAGCAATAAATTTTCTTCTCTCTGATTTTGGAATTTGGCTTTCTTGCCAGTCTTCATTGGTTTTCAGAATGACCCATCCTTTGAATCTTTGAGCACATCTGACATTTTTGCCCCTAGTTCAAGGGCTACTTCTGATCTAGCTTTGCAAGCTTCTTTTGATGACATCTGATCTTCTTGATCTGACCTTTTTGTCCCTAGTTCAAGGGTTGCTTCTGATCCGGCCACACAAGCCTTATATTGTGATTGATCGTTTGAACATTCTGAGTCAAGGTTCAAGGTTTGAAAGCAAAGGGGTCGAATCTTGAGGCTGAGAGCGATCCTACGCAGCACAATCTCAAGATCAATTCCACGCATGTCTTCGCAGGACCACGCAAAACATTTTTTGAAATCTTTCAAGAAAGCGACTAGTCGCTCGCGCTGAAGACAATGTAGAACCAATCTGGATCAAGCCAGGATCCTTCTCAGTACTCACATTAACAAGCATGATCTCTTTCATTAAGGGCTTAGCATGCCTCTCTTTCTCTCAGTTTGATCAAATTTTTGCAAATCCCGAGGAATTCCTCCCTCTTTGTTTTCATTACAGCGTTAGAAAAGTTTTGGAAAACTTAGGTCAATGCAATGATTTCAAGGCACAGAAAAGTAGGTGAAAAGCACTGCCGTTTCATTCAAATTTGCTGGCACAACTGGCTTCGTGGCAGAAACAGACTCAAAAGAAAGAGTGTAAAAGACAAACACAAAACACGAAGGTGATGTCCGAGGTAACACCCCTAAGATCACCCGACTCTAACACAACAGGACTGACTCGATACAACAAGGCTGACTCGACTGACTCAGTATAAAAAGTCTGACTCAATACAACACAACAAGATTGACCCAATACCCAAGTCAGAAAGTAAAATAAACATCATTCGCAAATTGTTCAAAACAGTGCATGCCATCCCCACATCTGGAGTAAAAATGAGTACCATCAGCAGGTGGTTCATCTCCCAATCACATAGTCACATTATCCCCCAAGCTCATCAATCCAGTACCGATAGACTTTGCAGGACCTGGTGCAATGATGACCTCTTTATCAATCAGATCTTGTATTTCATGGCGAAGACGAAAACAAAGGTCAGTGTCATGGCTAGTTTGTTGATGGAAGGCACAGTACTTGGCAGCATCATGCTTAGCTAGAAGGAGATCCGGGAGAGGCCGAGGCTCAAGGGGTTTGAGATTTCCCTTTCCTATAAGGATTTAGAAAGCTTTGGACAAGGTCATGTAGAGGGGATGAAGACCCTCTAGCCTCGGGATTGGTACTTTGAGGTTTGTGGAGTTGTGTTGGATGTACCAGCAAAGGGATTGACAGGTGCTGACTGGGTTTGATAATCTCTTTCGAGTGTAGGATTGGAGCTGAAAGAGGCGTTTCTGGCACGACATCCCTTTTCCCGGCTTGCCTCTTGATTCAGAATGCTCTCACCATGAGTAGCAAAGGTGTCATCCACAGTTTTTGTAACAACTGCGAGCACTTGCTGTTTGCTCAGTCCTTCAACCTTCAAAGCCTCAACAACCCACTAAAGATATTCATAGGGACCAATGCCTGCCTTTACCTTGTTCTTACCGCTTGTCTCCACTTTGCCAAGGGATTGGGTCACTATATCAGAGCGAAGCCTAGTTGTTGTCAACATGTCATTGCCTAGACCTGGGATGGCTTTAGGTTGGCCATTTTTAATTGCAACTCGCCCCAAGATTCAGGAGCCTTTTGGTGTGAAATTTCTGGCATGTGATGTGGTCGATGATGGAGCCAATATCCCAAAGGCCAGATCTGCCACAGTTCTCTGAAGATCTTCAATCATTCTTATTAGCTCAAAAATAGTGGGTTCACGGGTTTGAGATGATTGGGGTTCGAGTGCATCCATTCTGCATAAGTCCATGCTTTCTGGAATGAACACCTCAGGCTTGGGTGAATGGACTAGGGTGATGTATATGTTGAGATTGTAGGTGGATGGCAGTATGTGGATTAGATTGAGGTGTGGATGAGGTACTTGGTCCTTGGGGCCTTGAGGTGGAGCTATCGTCTGGTTGTTGATGAGATTCTAGACCTCATGATGAAGGCGGTAGCAACAGTCGGTGCCATGACCACGCTGCTGATGATACACGTAGTATTTGGTGGGTTATGTTTGGTAGGGAGTGGGTCAAGCAGAGGTTGAGGATCAAGGGGTTTGAGATATCCTCTTTCCATCATGACTTTTAGTGCATTGGTTAGGCTCATATAAAGGGGGGTGAAAGTTCTGCCTTGAGCTCAGGTTGGGCCGGCTGTTTGTGGGTTTGGATTAGCAAACAGGTCGGCTGTGGCGACTGTATTGATTTCACTGGGTTTGGGAATAGTGCTACTGCTAGCACGGGTACTCTCGGCAAAAACCCTCCATACTGGTTCACTTGTTCTGGGAATAATCCCTCTGTTGAACACACTCTCGATCTAAACCCCCAATTCATGCAAACTTTTGAAAGTGAATAGTAGAGCGACTATTAACTTTTGCAACATATCACGCTCAAGGTTCTACACTACTATCCGCACTTGGTCCCTCTCAGAAGGGCGATTTGTCATCTGTGCTGCCTTTGCTCTCCACCTTGCAACAAATTCTACAAAAGACTCTGTAGGATTCTGATGGGTTGTTTCAAGGTCTTGAGTGGTTATTTCAAGTTAGGTATTGTAAGAGTACTGATTGTCAAATGCCTCAGCCAATCCTTCCCAGTTTTGCTTCACTATATCCTCTAACTTGGCATACCAATTGGCTGCTATGCCCGACAGGGTTCTTCTGCACAGAGAGAGTTTCTGAGGCTTAGTTAGGCCCATCGGTTTCAGAATATCCAAGAAAAGCCAGATATGTACCATAGGATCTCCAGACTCGTCGAAATGGTCAATGTGTGGCATTTTGAATCTATCTGGGAGCCTTACGGCAGCCTCGGTGTACCCATCCTCAATGTCGGGAATGGGGTTAAGGCCCTGTGCCTTTTTGAATTGCTTCTCAAGGTTCGCAATTTTCATTGCGGTCGGATTGAGATCATTAGCATCAAGGGGATAAAGCCTCTTATTAGGCTGCACCAGGGGTCTTAAAACTCGGGCTTGAGCTAACCCTTCTCGGGGATCCGGACCATGCAAATCTTTAGCTGGCGGAAGTTGGTCAAAGTTCGGTTGGGGTCCCGAGGCTGGATGTGTAGTAGGTGTCCCAGATGGGCGTTGTGTTTCAACATTGGTCTCGTCCTGCATGGCGATTCCCTGGTTTAATGCCGCTATCATGGCCACAACTTCTTCCGGACTCTGTGCCATCACGGTCTGCTGAGTTTGAACAGAGGTGATGTAACTGGTGACTGGTGACTATCGGATTAATTGAACCAGTGAGCCCTGACTCGCCTTTCTTTGGCTTGCCTCAGCGAAGGAAACACTGGTTGCCCTTGAACTAAATCTCAAACCTGACACAGTCTATCAACACAAGTCCAATGTACCCAGGGGATATCGGAGCCTTCTGAAGCTATAGTTCCAGGACTACCTTGTAAAACAGAAAACAGGTAGCACCTCAGCCTGATTTCACCCAAATAGATATGAGCATTGCTGAATGACTGTACTCTTTACTGAATTCTGCCCCAACAATCAGATACAAAACTCGCAACTGATATGCCTATTCCTGTACAGTTTCACTGTAAAGCACATACCAGTTAAAGAGAACCAAAACACCCCTATGATGGGGTAGGGTTACCCTGTCCTAGTTTCGTTAGGAGCTAGGGTTTCACTACGTATGCATGTGGTTTCATACAATCCTGCATTCAGGTGAGCAACCTGTCCTAGTTTGGAACAGTCTCTATGGCTTTCGATATGTAACTAGGTCAATTGGTGAAAAGGGTGCCTCAGCAAGACCACCTAATATACTTCTCGCTCCTAACACCGAGAAGTGAAAGAAGGATCAAACGGTACGGCGGTAGTCCAGATCCAAGGTTTGTGTTCCCATCGTGGCAGAGCCCGCAACCGTTCAGCCTTATGGTACGCTTTTCTAAGCAAGCCTCCGGCGAACCGCTCAGGAATAACAGATGGCAAACATTGTGACTTAGGCACACCAAATGCAAATGCAATGCAAAGAAACACACAAGTGTAGATAAAACAATATATCATGAGTTCGAGTCAAGTTCTCTAAATCTCCAGCGGAGTCACCAGAAACTGTAGACTCAACTTTCTTCGCGTCCCCTTTCGGAGAGCTCAAATTGGTCCTACAGTTCGGACTCCTGTCACGGTTCTGAATCTAATCTCATAAAGTGCAATGTGAGACTGATAAACACCAAAGAGTCCAATCCGACAAGTCATTTTGGAAAATCAAATTTAGAATCAAATAATGCCAAAACTGGACTACTTTGCCAGATTACAGAGTCACCACCTAAATATTTTGTTTTTGGGAAATTTAGGAAACCCTAACTCGTGCCAAAGGCCACGTGTCCGCCATCACCAAAGTTGCCTCGGCTCGGGAACTTGGGTACGAGAGGGGAAGGTCTTGAAATGAGCATCCCCGCTCGCCCGATCAAAGGATCGGCCTTTACTAACATGATAAGTTATTTTACAAACGCATGTGTTCTTGTCCGGTTTATTAGCTAACTTTACTATGTGACGTACACAAGCAAGTATAGACTAAATCGCAAGAATTGGAACAAATCAACTCATGTTTGTTTTCGAAAATGGTTTGAAAGTGCCACCTTCAAGTGGGCTAAAGCGCGGATTTGCCACCCTCAAGTGGGCTTAAAACATGATGATTTGCCACTTCGCAAAGTGGGCTTAAAACTCACATTCATTGAATTGTTCCAATTCAAACAATAAAGCCTTCATCCACATGCATTCATGTAGTTAATCATTTAAGCAAATAGCCTCATGGCAAGCATGCAATCATGGCAACACTCACACTCATGCAAGTATGCTAAAGCGTAAAACTTACAGTGTACTCCGAGCCAAAACAAAAGCTAGTTAGAAATATGCATGATCCTAACTATGCTAAAATGCCTAATGCAACACATGCAATAATGAAACTAATAGGTTCGGCTATCTAAGATGGCATATGGATGCAACAATTTGATAACATGATTTGAAACACGTTGTAGACACCCCATTTTTGACCGTCCTCAAGACTTGGACGTCACTGATTGAACACTCAGTGATCACCCTTGTTTGTGTTCGTTTGGAGTTCCCGGAGGTCTCGGCTACGCGCCTTGCCTCAGGATCTCTGAACCCGACTGTTTAGTGTCTGGTTTTGCACCAAACACTTGTTTGTTGCCTTGGAGGGGCAGGGAATGCCTTGTGAGGCATCCCCACACATCACTGGCCATGGCTAGAGGCCACCGGCTGGTGTTTTGTTGCCATCGGCAATGTATATTGCCGGTCGGCATTCTTTATTGCCGGTCGGCAGTTAATTTTGTCAAAATGGCAATTTTGGCTAGCCGACTACTATTCATCTGCTTTTGCAGATATTTTAAGACAGCTGTCTTGCATTTTGTTCCCCTCTATACACGTGTATGGAGGGATGGCCTTCTTGTTAGCTTCCTTGGCAAGCTTTACAAGATTGGTTGCCTATAAGAAGAGGGCTCCTCTCTTGGCATTAGGGTTAGAGATTTTGGTTAGAGAAGTTGTGAGAGAAGCTCTGGATTAGGTTTAGGGTTTTATATCTATCCTATATCTATATCTCTCATTTTCTTGTGTTTGTGTGTGTTTAGGCTCACTATTGCACACAAACACATAGTGTTACACCTTCTCTTAGTTTGTGAAGGACCAGAGGTTTGTTCTTGAGGTTCTTGGCTGGTTTTGAGCTCAAGGAAGGGGCTGGTCCACCATTGTTGAAGAGGTTCTTCAAGGGTAACAACCTTACCCCTTTTTACCACATTCTTGCATACTATTTTTGCCTATCTTAGAACTATTTTTGTGCTTAGTATATAACATAAAAAAGTTCTATTTTTGGGCCCTCTAAATAGTTTGTTTAGAGTGTTTTGTGGTTTGGAGGTGTTTGACCCCTCTTAAGCCTTGAGGGGCTCCATTTTATGCTATTTTGAGTGAGCTTCGGGACTTTGGTGTTTGGGCCTCCTCACCACTGAAATCTTGAGGGATTTCAGTGGTAAGGAGGGTGCCTTGAAGTCCCAAGAAGGAGAGGGCCACCCCCTCTCCTTATTGTCCTTGAAAAGGACCATTTTTGGCCTCTTGAGGGAGCACCATGTTTGAGGGTTTGTTGATCATGCCTTGGCTATTTTTCATGCTTATATTGTCATAATATAACATGGTTTTAAGTTAGTTTTGGTACACCATGTATGCTTAGCATACCTACCTTGTAATGCCACTTTGTTGCCTTAACATGCCTTAGGTTGTAAACCATTGTTCTAGCATGTTTTAGGCTTAGCTTTGTGAAGCTTTAATGCATGTTTTTGTATGCTTTAGCTCTTTTTTAAGTCGCTTTAGTCATACTTTCCATGTATTGCATAGCCCCTTTGCATTTTGGTTTGTTGGCCCTAAGTGTGTGAGAGTGTAGCATGCATTACTTGCTTTGATTTAGTGGGTTGGGATCATTTTCCATGATATTTCAGTCCCCATGACATGCTTGTATGCTTGCTTTGGACACCTCTTTGATGCTTTGAAGGCTTGTGTTGTATGCTCCATGTTTTGGCAATTGTGCATGCCCTTGAATTTAGGCCATTTAGATGCCATCTAAGTGATCTTTAGGCCTTGTTTTAATGTGCTAAAATTCTGTTTTTAGTCATTTAATTCATGCCATGTGTGGTTGCACTAAGTGTAGTTCAATGCTTCTTTGGTGAGCCTTAGGAATTGGACTATATATGCGCATGTGTGCATGTGGGTTTGGCCCCATCTTCTTAAGCTTTGGCCACTGTTTTGGACCTAACTTAGAGCTGTCCAATTAGTGTAAGTCCATCCCTTGCATGCCATTCGAAGTGTTGTTACATTATACCATGTTTGCATGCTTTGGTTACATGTGTTGCATGCTCGAAATCATTTGCATTTGGCATGCATTCCCTTGATCAAATTACTAGCATGTTGCGTGATTGGATTACATCTTGCATGCTCTAAGTAGTTTGCATAGTTGTGGCATGCTTGTATGTGTACCTTGTATGCTCATGTTGCATGTTAGTTAACATGCTTAGGTTGCAGCATGCATGCATGCCTTGTTCCTTGAGCTAGTGATAGGAATTGGGCTTTGGTTTGTTGGTTTGCATTGCATGCATTGCATTTCACATCAAAATGTGCACAACTTGGTCTCTTGGGCCATCACGCATGGAAATGCGCGATCGATGGTCCGAGAACCAAGAACTATGTCCCTTTGAGTCATATACATGATAAGGGGCTTGGTTGGTGCATATATGGCTTGAATTGCATTGCCGTGCAAAGCTCTGTCCTCTGCTGCTGTCAAACAGGTTCTGCAGGAACTTCTTGCCGATCGACTGCACAGAGTGCCGACCGGCAATCAATTGGTAGCCGATGGACTCATCAACAGCCGATGACTACATCCCACTGCCGGTGGCAATTCTACTCAGCCGGTGGTGTCTCCCAATGTCCAGAGAAGCAATTCAGAGACTTTGGCAGTCTTCAGAGGGACAGAGCAGGGAAAACAGAGGCAGTCTATGCATGGCAGTGCGCTTCCGAGCAGGACCCGAGCATGCATTGCATTGGGCACTCTTCCCGAGGCGATTTACTGTTTTTCCTAGCTTAGCTAGTTTGTTAACTACTTAGGCAATTTGTAATAATTAATTAGCCCGTAGTTAATTAATTTGTATTATTCTTTTGGTCCCTCCGGGCGAGGGCGAATCTGTAATAAGTGTGGGTGCGTGTGTGTGCATGTCTTCCAACCCCCATTTCTTTCTTCCCTTTTATTTACCCGCTTATGATGGTAGATTAGGGCATGTTTAAATTAGCATACCTTATGCTATGCATGCGTGCATCCATACATTTGTCTTGCATGCACCGGGCTCGGTACATCATGCTAACTGCATTTGTACTTCAATTCCAAATTGAATACGTGCATCAATTGATTGCATTTCACCTGTCATGTTTAGGTTAGCCGAGCCTATCCTAATTGCATCCTGTATGTGTTGCATTAGTCAAATTTAACATAAACTAGGACCATGCATGTTTGCTAACTAGTTTATTGTTTTGGCATGGAGTACGATGTAAGTATTTTCATGCTTTAGCATACCGCATGCGTGTGAGTGCTATCATGGCAGCATGTTTACCATGTGGCTAATTGCTTATGTGAGATAAACTGCTTGATTGCCTGTGGGTGAAGGTTGGATTGTCTGAGTTAGAAAAA
Source organism: Camellia japonica (assembly GCA_030407325.1). Taxonomy (NCBI): domain Eukaryota; kingdom Viridiplantae; phylum Streptophyta; class Magnoliopsida; order Ericales; family Theaceae; genus Camellia; species Camellia japonica. The sequence goes on from JAPPVO010007772.1 coordinate 23,608, forward strand.
CTCGTTGAAATCCGTATTTTAGCCTACTTGCGAGTAGCAAATTCCAAAGTGTTTTTTTTTAAGACAAACGGATATGCAATGCTTATTTCCAAATTAGGCAATCTAGTCTATACTTGTTTGCTGTGCGCATAACATAGTAAATCTAGGCTAATAACCGGAATAAGAACACATAACGTTTTCAAAATCGGATATCACGGTTAGTAGAGGCCGGTCTTCGGACCGGGCGAGAGGGGGTGCTCATAGCTAACCTTCCCCAATCGTACCCAAGCTCCCGAGCCGAGGCAACTTTGGTGATGACGGACACGTGGCCTTTGGCACCGAGTCAGGGTTTCCTAAATTTCCCTATTAAAAAATATTTAGGTGGCGACTCTGTATCTGGCAAAGCAGTCCATGTTTGGCACTTCTTTTCAAAAATCTGTTTCTCAAAACGATTTGCCGGATTTGGACTCTTCGGTTCAGATTTAAAACCGTGACCCAAAAGGGAGTCCGAACTGTAGCGAGGTCCCCCCGCGGGCTTGTTACAGTTTCTGGCGACTTTGCTAGGGAGTTTAGAGAGCTTGACTTGAACTCGTGATATCCTGTTTTGATTTCATTTATGTGTCTCTTGCATTGCATGTGCATTGGTGCGCCTAGGACACTGTGTTGGCCATCTGCCATTCCTGAATGGTCTGCCGGAGGCTTGACTTGTCAAAGCATGCCATAAGGCTGACCGGTTGCGGGCTCTGGCAGTATGGGAACACAAACCCCGGTTTTACCGGGGCACCCTTTTTCAACCATTCGACCTAGTGCATATTCGGAATCCATAGTGACTATTCCAAATTAGGACAGGTTGCTTACCCGATGTTAGGTTGTTTGAAACCGCTGCGTGCGTAGTGAAACCCTAGCTCCTGACAAAATAGGACAGGGAAACCCTACCCCAACATAGGGGTGTATTGGCTCTCATTTATTTGCTATGTGCTTTTAGAGTGTATCTCTACAGGAACACACATATCAGTTTGAGAGATTGAGTATCAAGCCCGAAGGCATCAGTATTAGTTTGTGAGAACCAGTTATATCTGCGGGTATCTGATTCAGTGTTGTGAGACAGTGATTTCTGGGGAACAGTGATCAGTAGTAGAGTACAGTTGTTCGGCTGCACCTGTGTTTGATCGTTTGGGCTGAAATGCTGCTTGTTTTTCCTTTCAGTTCGGAGAGTTCCAGAATAGTCAGTGTTCCCTCTTGCCGAGGTAAGACCTACAATGACGCAGAATTCAGAAGAGATCGTGGTTATGACAGCCACGTTGGACCAAGGAATCACTCTACAAAGTGAACCAATATTGATATGCCGCATCCGCCTAGGTCGCCTGCTGCACACCCGGTTTGGACCCCTCAGCTATATCAGGCTCGCGAGCCTACTACATTTGAACTGATGGGGATGATAGGTGATCTCCAGAGGTCCGTGGCGGATCTCGCCTATGGAATGTCCGCTTCGCCACACCAGCGCACCATATGCCGGAAATTTTACGCCCCAGGAGCCCCCGCTGTTGGGACGGATTGTGATTGAACTTAGCCAACCGGAAGATGGCCTCCAACTATGGCAATGACATGTCAACGTCAACCCAAACCCTTGATCAGGTTGAGGCCAGAGGAAAAGACAAAATGAAGGTAGATGCCGATCCTATCGAACAACTGCTGTGGGCAGTCGAGGCTCTGAAAGTCGCGGGGATGAACAAGCAACAGGTATCTGCAGTTGTGACAAAAGCCGTGGAGGATGCTTTCCCCACTCCACCTGAGGGTAGTTCAAGTCAGTCAGAGAACCGGGACAGGCCCCGTCATGCCAAAACAGTTCCTTCTGCTCCCAACCCTGCACCCGGGAAGGACCAGAAAGTTAAGGCAGTGCCTGCCGACCCGTTCACTAGTGCGTCTAGCAAGAGTGCTCAACCTTCAAAGTACCTGCCCCGAGGGCGTAGGGTCTTCCACGCTCTTTACATGCCATTGTCCAAGGCACTTCAAATCCTTGCCGAGAGAGGGCATCTTAAGCCCCTGGAGCCTCGGCCTCTCCCGAAGAATCTCCCTGCTACACATGATGCTGCTCAGTACTGTGCGTACCACCAGCAAACTGGTCATGCTACCGATAATTGCTTCTGCCTCCGTCATGAGGTACAGGATTTGATTGACAACGAGGTTATCCTCCCGCCCACTTCAGCCAAGTCCGTTACTACCCAGTTGTTGGATTTTGAGGACACAGATACTGCGAGTATGTAATCGGAGGGTGAACCGCCTGTGGGCAATGCCTGGTGCATTTTGGATGTGGCGTCT